>PVJI01023220.1:0-23930 GCA_004026765.1 Micronycteris hirsuta
AAAAAAAAAAGAATTTAAAAATCCTGCCCTTGACCTTAAAATGTTTATAATCAACTTCATGCTATCCATAATGGGGAGCAGAGTCTAACCTTACTGGCCACGCCTTGACATCCACATTTGGACAAAATTCTGAGCTAGATGATGTAATACTGAGCTGACCCAGTGAAACATTTCATTTGTCTTCAGGTCTTTAGCCTGTATGATACTCTCTCATGATTGGTTTCCTACTTCTGGGGAGGGAAAGGACTTAGTCTCAACCAATGAAAATGCACCCAACTCCTGCACCATCATCAACTGCCAGGCATCTTCCTGGAACAAAGTGGACCCGGCTCGGGCTTTAAAGCATTTACAGAAGTTCTGAAATGCCGCATGTCTCAATTGTTGAGAGGAGAAATTTGCCACTCATTGTCATCAATAATGGTTGAAATGTCAAAATCATCAAATGCTTTTTTCATGAATTTGAACATAATTATAACAATTAAGACATTATCACTCTTATGCTAGCTTTCTATTTTTTCCTAACTATTCTTCATATTATTTTATTTTACTTTTTTCCTATCACGCAGTTAATACATATTTGTTGTAGAAAATACAGAAAAAGAAAAATAAGGACTCAAAATTCTTGTCATTTTATGCATTATGTTTACATATTTTAAATATATTTATCTTGGCATATATCAATAGTCATGTTTTCTTTTTAAATCCTTACCACCCAAGGATATGTATATTGTTTTTTTTATTTTTATGGTTATTCTGTTACAGTTTTCTTAATTTTTCCCCCCTTGCCCTCCTCCTCCCAGCCCACTGCCGTCCATCCCCCACTCCCATAGTTCATCCCCACACCGTTGTCCATGCTCATGGGTCATTCATACATGTTCTTTGACTAGTCTCTTTCTGATATATTTTGCTGGGTGACAGAACAGTGAACTTATGGTCTGCCCACTGGAATTGTTCACATGAGGATTACCCAATGTAGATATCATGCCAGGAAATCAGGTTGAGAATAACTGATCTGTTAGCTCAGCAG
Source organism: Micronycteris hirsuta (assembly GCA_004026765.1). NCBI lineage: Eukaryota > Metazoa > Chordata > Mammalia > Chiroptera > Phyllostomidae > Micronycteris > Micronycteris hirsuta. The sequence goes on from PVJI01023220.1 coordinate 1,028, forward strand.
CTTTAGGGAAAAAAGTGAAAAGATTTTTAGACTGAACCGGGACATCAAGATAAATATATGTGACAGTCTATTATATCACCATGTGCTCTTCTAATATATTAACTTAAATTATCACAAAATAAGTCAATTAAGTACATATCCAGGCTATGAATTGTTTCCAATATTATTGTCACACCATCTTTCCTCTCATACCCTCTGAAATTCTGAGTTTTCTTCTCAAACCTCCAGTTAAAGATTATTTCATTATTATGTCCATATCACATATAATTAGAAAAGAGACTCTTCTACTGACTCCAGTATTCTAAAACCAATGACAAATAATTTCCATTTTCTATAAAATATATCATTGCTGAAATGTACATCTCCATTCATCCATCCAAATTTTTATTAAGCATCTCCCATTTGCTTGATTCTCCACTAAGCTTTTACAAGGTCATAAAGATGAATTAAATGAAGATATTGCTTTTTGAGAATTTATAATCCAGTCTTGAAAATAAGACATTCATCATATCAAATTAATATACCAGAGGAAAAAACAGTAAATCACGGTAGTTTAACTTTAGAAACTTTAAACTTCTAAACTTCAGATTTCTCACTTAGAGTTGAACTCTGGCTCTGGCAGTTCACAGCTTTATTTACAGGGAAAGAGAGTAGTGACAGTTGTCGTTGTGTAAGGGAGCATCAGACTGGGACAGCTGACTGTGAGGGTTGTGGAGGTTAAGGTTGTGTGGCCGCTGTGGTGACTGAGGTGGTGGACAAAACAGAAGCATATACAAAGTGCTTCCAAGTTCCCAGCTGGGAGGGAATCATTCCAATTGAGGTCACCAGGAAAGGCCTTGTGAAGAAAGTGTCATTCCAGCTTGGTCTGGAAGGATAAGCAATTATGGACACACGGAGGGAGACCAGAAAGAGGGCATTGACAGTAAAAGTAACATCATAAAGAAAAGGAAAAGAGTGGGAATGTAAGATGTATATTCTGGAAACACACACTATTCAACCTAAAGAACAAAGACAGAAATGAGATTGGAAAGAAAGGTGCAGGACAAATGGTGAATTTTAAACTTCAAACAAGCTCAGAGATTTTGACTTTAATTAGCATGGACATTCACAAGAAGCCTAGGAGTCCTTCTTGAGGGAAAGTAATCTTTGTGAGTAAGGCATAGGTTCCAATACAAGGTGATAGTTTAATATATTTCTATTACTATTATCCCAGAAAAATCAATAACTCTACAGTGTGTTCCATGCTGGAAGCATGCCTGCTACCTGTCAACAGACCAAAGGGAAATGATTTCTGGTAACTAGACATGTAAGTTGTGGGAAATTATGTTTATTGATGCTTAGTTTAATTTATTGCTGCTTCAAGAGCTTGACAAAAAGAAATGACAAGCCTGGAGACTTCTGGCCAAGATGGAGGCGTAGGTAGACACACTTTGCCTCCTCGCACAACCAAAAGAAAAACAACAACAAATTTTAAAACAAAAAACAACCAGAGCTGCCAGAAAATCAAACTGTGTGGAAGTCGAACAACCAAGGAGTTAAAAAAGAAACAATCATCCAGACTGGTAGGAGGGGTCGAGACAGGTAGCCAGGGTGGAGAGGACTCATGGCAAGGTAGCAGCTGAAGGACCAGGGCAGGCAAGGCAGGGCTGGCAGACAGGGCAGTCCCACATTTGCATGTGGATAAGCCAGGGGGAACAATTGGGGAGCAAGACAGACCATGCAACCCAGGGTTCCAGCGTGAGAAAAAAGCTTCAAAACCTCTGGCTGCAAAAACCTGTGGGGGATGAGGCAGTGGGAGAAACTCCCAGCCTCACAGGAGAGTTCATTGGAGAGACCCACAGGGTCCTAGAATGTACACAAACCATCCACCTGGGAAGCAGCACCAGAAGGGCCCAGTTTGATTGTGGGTAGCAGGGGAAGTGACTGAAAGTAGTCCAAGAGCTGAGCAAGCAGCACTGTTCCCTCTCAGACCCCTCCCCCACATACAGCACCACAACACGTGGGCTGCCCCACCCTGGCAAATCCCTAAGGCTCCACCCCTTACCATATAACAGGTGCACTGAGACAAAAAAATATGGCCCAAATGAAAGAATAAATCAAAGCTCCAAAAAATAGAACTAAGCGACAAAGAGACAGCCAACCTATCAGATGCAGAGTTCAAACCACTAGTAATCAAGATGCTCACAGAAATGACTGAGTATGGTTGCAAAATAGAAGAAAACGTGAAGGGTATGCAAAGTGAAATAAAGGAAAAGATACAGGCAACCAACAGTGATAGGAAGGAAACTGAGACTCAAATCAATAGTTTGGACCAGAAGGAAGAAATAAACATTCGACCAGAACAGAATGAAGACACAAGAATTCAAAAAAATAAGGAGAGTCTGAGGAACCTCCAGGACAACTTTAAACATTTCAACATCCAAATCATAGGAGTGCCAGAAGGAGAAGAGGAAGAGTAAGAAATTGAAAACTTATTTGAAATAATAATGAGAATTTCCCTAATCTGGCAAAGGAAATAGACTTCAAGGAAGTCCAGGAAGCACAGAGAGTCCCAAAGAAGTTTGATCCAAGGAAGCACACACCAAGGCACATCATAATTGCATTACCCAAGATTAAAGATAAAGAGAAAACCTTAAATGCAGCAAGAGAAAAGGAAACAGTTACCTACAAAGGAGTTCCCTATCAGCTGATTTCTCAAAAGAAACCTTGCAGGCCAGGAGGGGCTGGAAAGAAGTATTCAAAGTCATGAAAGGCAAAGACCTACATCCAAGATACTCTATCCAGCAAAGCTATCATTTAGAATGGAGGAGCAGATAAAGTGCTTTCCAGACAACGTCAAGTTAAAGGAGTTCATTATCACCAAGCCCTTACTATATGAAATGTTAAAGGGACTTATCTAAGAAAAAGAAGATCAAAAATATGAACAATAAGATGACAACAAACTCACAATTATCAACAACTGAACCTAAAAAAATAAAAAAAAAAAAAACCTAAGCAAACAACTAGAACAGGAACAGATTCACAGAAATGGAGATCACATGGAGGGTTATCAGCCGGGAGAAGAAGACAGGTGAATGAGGGAAAAGTTACAGGGAATAAGAAGCAAAACTGGTACGTACAAAACAGACAGGGGGAGATTAAGAATAGTATAGGAAATGTAGAAGCCAAAGAACTTATATACACGACCCATGGACATGAACTAAGGTGGGGAATGCTGGTGGGAGGGGGGATACAGGGTGGGGGTGAATAAAGGGGGAAAAAAAGAATGGGACCTCTGTAATAGCATAATCAATAAAATGTATTTTAAAAAGTGACAAGCTTGTAGGAAAATTGCAAGGGCGGTCCTATGGCTCAGATCATTTTAAGGAAATGTAGAAATGTTTCATTCTCTCAAACTGTCAAGACACAAAATAAAGTTACAATGGAAGCAGGCCTTTGAAGGATTTAGAAATTGTAAAGTATTCATGAATTCAACCCAGAGGTCACCAAATCAAGATTTCCCCATGAAAAGTAATTCACTTGTTTACATTGCATCTAATTAAATAAAAATTCTTATAGAGTAAAAACCGAAGGACTGTAAGACTTCATAAAGCACTGCAATTACATACGACCCTCATTTTAGCTTCTGGTTTTATTGGCCAGGCCTCTTTCAGCTGCAAGTGACAGAAATTCAACTCAAACTAGCGTAAACAGAAAAAAAATAATAACTCACACAGTTGTAAGGTCTAGAAATACAGACATAGGTGATTCCAGGTGCTCAAATGGTATCATGACCCACATTCACTGTCACTCAGCTCTGCTCTCCTCTGAGTTGGCTTTACTCTTTTCAGGAGATAAGAATTACCACAGCAATCCCAATCTATATTACCTCTACAACTTACGATCTCTCTCAAATTAAAATAGAAAATCTCTCATTTCATCTGAGACCCTCATTTGTAAAATGAAGGCATCAGATCAGGTTTCAAGAAATGTTCTGATGGATCACGCTTAAAACATGTGATCACACCTTGAGTGAATCGCCATAGTCAGTCAGAACGAATCCAGCCTTCCCGCTTATTATTAAAGGTAACACCCGGTGACAGGAATCTGGGAAACTGAACATAAAAGTTGTCTATTCCTTCCTCAAGCATGAGCTCAGAAGGGATGTTCCTAATTGGCAGAGGGGAGCTTGGCTCCGTGCTGTTATTCAGGGTCCTTGCATGTACTTTACACATATTGGAAAAGCAAAAGATTTTTGAGCAGGGAAATGAAATGACTTGGTCTTATATCTCTGTTTTACAAAAAAGGAAAGGGCCATAAAGGGGTAACATAAGGCACCTACTGTCTTGTTCAAAGGATGAGTTCTAGACCCAGAATAGCAACTTGTTCCCTCTGTGACCTGTGTTACCTCTCTTCGTTCTCTGAGAGTCCCCACCCTCACTTGTAAAATGAAGGCATCACGCCTTATCGCTCCCCTGCTCCAAGTCTTTACTGTTTAAATATCTATATAATGTACATAAATACAGTACTCAGCATTCCTTATAGAAATTGATTATCTCTTCAAAATATACAAATTAAACTCACTACGATACAGTGGGCTGGAGGGAATGAAAAAGCTGTGGGAGTCTGATCCTAGCCTATTTGGATATCAAAAAACAGAGATGGTGCTGTTCTCGCAAGATAGAAATAATGTTCCCTACACCCACGTCCTGACATATGGATGTGCATGGGGATGGTGTTGTGATGAAAAAGTGAGAAGTTATTGTAATTTTAAAGCTTATATAATCTTGTGAAAGCCTTGTTCTCTGAGGCAACTTGGATTAGGAAATTGTACCAATAAGCTCTCCTAAGATTCTATCTGCCAAAAAGCCTCTTACTTATCTCCTGGCTGCAATGTATTATAATTACTAGTAAGAACACAAAGGGCTCCTGGTGCTTAAAACACTTAGAACCTAGGCCAATAGATTCTACCGCCTAGCACAGATTAAGCATCAATAACTGTTCAAGGAAGGGAGGAAGGGAGGGGAGGAGAAGGGAATGGAGGAAGAAAGAAAAAGGGAAATAGGCGAAACAGAGAGGGGGAGAAGGAGGGAAAGAAAGGTAAGATTAAGGTTGTAAAATGGTTAAAAAGATTTGTTTCGGTGCTTACCACAGACGCACGCATGCACACACGCGCACACACATACACAAAGACACCCACTTGCCCTTTGCTAGAACCATAGAACATTCCCTTGTGCCCAAGGAAACTGCTTTCAGCAACCTTCCCCCTCAGGGATAAAAGATGATTGTTGTAGGAAATAAAAAGGCCCATTAAGTGTAATCCTGTCTGCCAGCACAGATGACGTTCCCACGTGTGATTGAGACACTCAGCAGGGAAATATTTCGTTTATGATAGCCACTCCTATAACACTTAAATACCAGTCAGCAGAGGATGCACGCTCGCACAACTCCAAAGTACCACAGGCAATTTCTCATGTCACTGTCCAGTGTGGGTTAGCCATGGGGAAATGGGTCATTTGGGGTGACTCAAGCTCCTTTTGGCCTAGGGCTCCACAGTTCTATGAGTCCTCAGAATCCTCCCAGTTCAGATGTTGAGTGGGGACAAAGAATGGAGAATCACTCCTAGGACGGGGTGGGCCAAGCCTAGAATCGCCAACAATCTGCCACATTCCACTGGTCAGAATTCAGCCAGATGCCGCCCCCCACCCCCCGACTGCAAGGAAGGCTGGGATTGTGATCCACCTGGGCTCAGGAGGAGAAGAAAACCGGTTTTGCAAACAAGCAGTCAATCTCTGACACAAATTACTCATTATTTCTCCCTACTTTTCTCACCAATTCCAGATTCATGCTGCACTTTTGTGACTTCCAATGCCAACAATTTTTTGAAAGAATCTTTATGCTGAGTGAAGTCACCCAGAGAGGGTTTCACTAACTGGCACTAAAGAGGCTGAGGCACCACCTCCATCATCCAACTCCCAATTCAGCAGAAATATTAAGAAAAACAATAAAAAAAAGAAAACGTTGGGGCTGCCCAGGCAAGCATTGCATGTTGACCAATCAGTAGATCCTGACCTCTGACCCCTTCTCCAGCCACAGTGTGGGAGGTGTTCCAGAAAAGCGAGCAGCCGGGTACCAGTGGCAGAGAAAGGCAAACCCAGCCCTGTGGAAAACCGCCTTGAATTCTGCCGCACAAATCATGTCATATCCTTTCTGGTCAAACTATTAAGCCCCTTCTCTTTTTATGATAATAAGGCCATGTTTAAAACTTTGTTTCTCGTAAGTGCAAGGGCCAGCAGCCCACACCATTAAGAGATCGGTGAGAAGTTCACGATCTTCTGCAACCAGCCTTAGCATGGAAAGCAGAGCCAGAGGCAAAGGCTTAGGTGATGTACTGTATTTGGAAATTCAAACCCTTGTGTCAGGAGAGAAGGACAAGGGAAGTGAAACAAGGGAAGGGGGAAGCTAACTGAAAATACATTACCAAACTGGCTACTGCTAAGTATAACTAATTGCTCTGTCTTGTAGGATCATCATCCGAAAATCTACAAATGCTACTGGTTAAGTCTCCCCCAGTCCTTTTTCACATTTCCACAGAGGAAATCATTTTAAAGCCGTTCGACAAATATCATGAGTTATTGGCTATGCTGAAGATCTCCCTGCATGCCCCAGAATTTCCTGCTCCTGGTTGTATTCAATGTGGCTGAGAAGTAAGTGTCTGAAGCTTACTGCCCATTATTTGAGACCCCAGAGGACCAAATCACTCTCCTTTCCAAATTCAAACCAACGGAGGCCAGCACAAGGAGCAAAATCAACATCAAATCGGTATCTGCTTTATTACTGGTATTCCTCGGCTGGGAATCAGGGCTGGGCTTCCCACTCCCAGCCCTGCTCTGAACTTGTCCACCCAATCACAGACAGAGCACCTAGAACAGAGGAAGTAGAGGCCTATGCAGAAACAGACTCCCTTCGGTCAATTACCAAATGGAAACCAGAAAGGAAAACTAGTCCGCTCCCTTGAGCACAAGCTCTCTAAGAAAGAGCAAAAGAGCCCTGGCTGGTGTGGCTCAGTGGATTGAGTGAGGGCTGTGATTCAGAGGGTTGCAGGTTTGATTCCCAGTCAGGGCACATGCCTGGGTTGCGGGCCAGGTCCTCAGTGGAGGCCACGTGAGAGGCAACCACACATTGATGTTTCCCTCCCTCTCTTCCTTCCTCCCTTCCCCTCTCTCTAGAAATAAATAAAATCTTAAAAAAAAAAAAAAAAAGAAAAGGAAGAGCAAAAGAACAACGTCTGGTTGTAGTAAATTCCTGGAGGATGCACTGATAACTTGGAACAATTTTACTAGTCATTTGTCCTCCCTAAGAGAGAGCCAAGCAAGGAAGTAAGGAAAATGAACATAGATTCCTCTCCAGTCCTTCGGAGGGAGCAGACAAGGAGGCATGTGTTCCTTCTGTGAGAAGAGTCAGAGGTGGTGTGAGCAAAGGGAAAGACTCCCCTCTGCCGATTCCCTGAGGATTGCAGGTGGGAGCTTCTAGCACCCAGAGAGAAATAAAAGTCTTGCTTTCCAAAGAAAGTCAGGGCACAGCCAGGCAGAGAGCAGGAAGAAAGCTGTTTGATGATATTTAAAACTCTATAACATAAGAATCCTATTGTACTTTCCTTTTGCTTCTAAATTGAAATCTGTAAGATGAAGCATCTGGAATCCAAATGATTTCAACACCAAGAAGATATTACTCAGAAGAAAGGCAAGCAATCAGCACAGGCAATTGTGCATTCCCACTGGAAAGGCACTGGGGAGGGGCTCAGAGCTGTTGCCTCTCCTGCTGACTGGCAGATTGAAAGCCATTTCTTGGAGGTCAGGAGTGACTCTGATCTTTTGCCTGTTTGCCTTGCCTTGGGCAGGCTGCAGCACTCTAAACAAAAAGGCTCAGTTCCCTAAGCAGCCCCTGCAAAATTCTTCCTTCTCTATTTATGGTTTGAATGCTTTGTCTCAGCATTTGACCGAAGTGGCGATATACCTAGTTCTAAGTAGGCTCTTGATGCACAGATCTGCCTGAACAGATTACCCCATGTCCACAGAGGGGTGGGATAAGGAATCACACATGGCAGAACAGTATTGTCCTCATGAAGTTTGGGGTGCACTCCAGTGCACAAATGGGCAATAAACACCCCCAAAATCACATGCAGACCAACTGTGGGGCTCAGTGTGGGAAAGATGATAAATTGGTTCATTCATTCCTTTATTTGCTCTTTATTCAACTTATTTAGTATCTACTGTGTGCCTACAGTTACTATAGAAGTTCTACTAATCCATATATGCACCAAGATTTTCTAGGCTGAAAAATATATTCATCTTGCATCTATATGAATGACTATTTTTTGAAAGTAGGTACATAGTGCCAATAAGAGGCTACTTCCTTACCTCCCTTACCTTCGAGCCTCATACTTGTCTCTACACACACCTATTCTTTGGATGATGTCACTTAAATCCATGGTTTTGAAAGTTATCGGTTTCAGATGCTACCAAAATGTATGTATCTAGCTTAGACCTACGTCCCCACTGAACCTGATCCTAGACTCTTCCATTCCCTGATTGGCATTTACCTGCTGAAGTCTATAGGCTAAACATGCCTGGAACTAAGCTTCTTATCTTCCTCCACCAACCATGCACCTTCCAGAGTCTTCCCTATTTAACTAATGGTAATCCCATCATTCAAGGTGCTCATCCCAAAAGCTTGAGATATTTTTATCCCTTCATTTTTAATGATAAAAATAATCAGTCGGCAAATTCTGACAGCACTCCATTCAAAATATATACAGAATCCACCATCCCTGGACCACTATCACCACCATCCCTAAACCAACCCCTTCAAGTCTCACCTGGGTTATCATAACTGTCTCCCAACTTATCTCCCTGGCTCTGCCTTTGGCTCCTTTAGCATCCATTCTGGAAACAGCAACAAAAGAGACCCTTTAAAAGCATAAATCAGGTCAGCTCACTCCTCTGTTCTGAACCTTCCAATGGCTTCCTATTCCACTCAAAGGAAGAGCAAAATTCCTTCCAATGTCCCATAAAGGCTATTTATTGTTTACACTCCACCAGCCACCCCACCCACTCCTACTCACTTGCTTTGCTACAGGCACATGGGGCTGTTTGCTCTTTCTGGTAACAGCAAAGTGGACTTCTGCCTCAGGGCCTCTGCACTGGATGCTTCCTCTTCCTGGAACACTCTTCTCTAAATTATCAGTACAGCTCACTTCCTTACTTCCTTCTGACATTTCAGTTTATATATAACACTCCACATAAAACAACTTCTCTCCCTCAAGACTCCTACTCCCCTACCATGTTTTACTCTTTCCTTCGTGGTATTTTCACCATCTTACATGCCAAAGTGCTCTTCTTTATTTCTACTCATCAAAGCATGAACTTTGTTTCATTCACTGGTGTATTCCCAGCACCTACAACACTCCCTGGCACATGGCAATCCCTGAATAAGGAAAATGCATGCACCATTTGATGCATGAATGAATCGCCTTAAAATTGGTAACAATTTCCCATAGGAACAAAGCTGACTTTGGTCACAAAATACCTTGATAAGTCTTTAGGGTAGAAGATGAAGTCTTGGGAACACGGGTGTAAGTAAGAGCCACGGGAACCAGGGGAAAAACCATGAGATAGTAAAAGAAATGTGCTTCTTGTTCTTAAGAGAAATGAAGAGGTAAGAGAAGGGATAGAGAAGGCAGGTTGGACCTATGGAAATGGTGTAGATATAAGGACCAAGGAGGTAAAGTGGCCAGTGGAAGAGAACCCTGCAAAGTGAAAAACAAACCCTATTACACACAGGGGTATCTAATATTCCCTTTGAAGTTGGTTTGTTAAATTTCTCCCATTTCCTCATGCATAAACCTTGTTAAACGTACACATTGCCTTACATATGTCGTATGCATGCAGAGCAACAACGCTAAGTACTGGACTCGTCCACCCGCGCAGATTGAAGGAACCAGGCAAGAGATTACAGAAGCACAATCGCAAGGCCAGAGTCTGAGTTCTGGCACCATCACTTCTTAACTATAAGTCCCTGGGCATGTCTCCCAGTTGGTTTCCCCAACTGTACATAACACGTACAAATAGCTAAACCGGAGATGCAAGTACTGTCGCATCATTTCTATTAGTTTTATTAGCAATAAAACCAGTATCTCCCTCTTGAAACTCTTCGTTCCCATAAAAATACCCCTGGGTTTTTCTTACCCAGGGGTATGGAAAATATAGTGCAATGGGCTAACAGGCCTGCTATACTTCTGGTGCTGCAGCTGGTTCTTTACCAAAGTTGCTGCGGACCCACAGTTACAATATTTCACTGCTCCAGACGCCAGCACAGCCTGCGGGGATTCTTCCAAAGAGGTGAGTTTCCATCCCTCTAGAAACAGGTTCAGCCAACAAAGCCCAAAAGTTAGACATCTGCCAGTCACAGATCTACTGACCAACGCTTGTAGTTCCCATCGGCAGCTGCTCTCCAGGGAACCGTCTGGCCCCGGGAGTGCTGACTGGATCACTGTTGGCTCTTTATCCTCTGCCTCTCAGACCCAGAACATTCCAGAGTAGGGATGTTTCTGCTTTTCTTTTGATGCCAGCAAAACTAAAAAAGCATAATTACAGTCTCCGCCTTCAGAATATGGGACTGCTTGTCTACACTTTTAAGAGTAGGGACTCAGACTTAATAAGGCATTCTAAGAAAAGCTAGCCTCAGTGGTTCTAAATGCATTTACCCTTCTGAAAGGATGCTCCCTACATGATGTTAAAGTGACCACACCTACCCTACTGAATGGTGGGGATGTGCCTGCTGATTCCAACGTGATTTCCTGGCACCCAGAGAAAAGAAAAGATCATCTCTTCAGGGTGGCATTGCTGTATGTCCAATTTTGTTATTGAAAGGATCCTATGTGGTAATGTGAAACTGCTTCATTAATCATGGGGTTCTATACTGACATTAGCTGTAGTCAGAGAAATGGGTGAAGCGGACTAGCACGGCAAAGAACATAAGCGAAAGGGCAAAGCAGATGAGGAAAATAATCCAGCCCTGCCACTTAATATTTGCGAAGTTTTGTGCAAGTCACTTAACCTCTCTGAGCATTCATTTGTAAATGGGAATATTATATTAATATTATATTAATAATATGAGTGTAATATATTAAGAATATTAATGTATTGTATTAATAATCAAATATTAATAACTATCTCTTGGAGTTGTAAGGAATGTTCATCAAAGTACCGATCAATCAAACAGAAAAAACATCTGCGTTAACTCCAGACACAGAGTAGTAAGTGCTCAACAAATTGTAGCTCTCGTTGTCATTACGCTTAGAGCTCTAAACTAACAGCTAATGTTTACTGAGTGCAAAGTATAAAGAAACCCACTTATATGTAATGATTCATTTAATGCTTATCTGTGTGGCAATTGTTGTAGTGCCCATTTTTGCAGATAAGGCATTTAAGGCCTAAAGAAAGGGATATGTTGCCAGAATTATATAACTAGATGGTAGCAAAAGGAATATTTGTAGCCAAGTGTCTATGCCAGCTACATAGCAAACCACTCCCACATTCAGTAACAACATTTATCTTCACGTTCAGGAATACACAGGTCAGCTGCGATTCAGCCGATAAACTCTGCTCAGCTGGGTGGCTTTCCTTCAGACTGCAAGTGGTAGGTCTGCTCCGTGTATCTCCAGACCCCAGGCAGAAAGGAGAGCTGGTACCAGGACTGTGGCCTTTCTGTGATAAACAACCAAAGCACGAGGGGGCGGGCCCAACCACACCTGCACATTTCAAGCCTCCTCTCCTATCACATTTGCTAACATCCTGTGACAGATCACACAGCTAAGCTCAATATTAGTGCAGAAGGCAAGTGCACCGCTCTACAGAGCAGTGGGGGAAGAATATTTTCAGAACAAGAATTCAGACTAGCACACCAGGTCTCACCAACTCCAGAACCTGAACCCTTATTCATTATCCTACAATGCCTCTCTACTGTTCTAAAACAGTAGCCAATTTTAAAAATCATTATAAAACATCTTTTTTTCCCCACTATTAATCCACATGGGATTTTAGGTTGTTCCTTTTACTTATTGCCCATAGTCAGTCACCTGCCTTGGCTCTTCCAAACAGCTGAGAGAGCCCAGTGGGAGGGTGAATGCAAAGCTGATAGTCCGTCATTCCATGCTCAGCGCAGAAGCCAGGCTGTGCAGCCCCAATAAACAACCCGCTGGGTCTACAAATTTGCCACGCTTCACTTTGTTAAAACTTTATTGGGCACAGTATGGCAACTCAATTAATAGTGAGAATGACACTGGAAAGTGTCACCGGAATTGGAACCAATTATTTTTTCCTTAGTGTCTTTTTAAATCACAAGCTGACCAAGCTCAACAGGAGCCCCGTCCTTCCGTGGAGCCCATGTGGTCTGCCTCTGCCTTCCCCATTAGCCTCCATTACCGGAGTCCCGTAACTCTGTCACCAGCTGTCACCATCTCCGAACAGCGGTGAGGCTTCCTCTCAAAGGAGCTACCTGAAAACACAAACCAAGCTATTTGGCAGGATTTTGTGTTATTGGTAGATTTTTGTTTGTGTTTCCCATAAATCAATAATTTACTGGCTTTTTTCTCTTTTCTTCCTCACAGTGGTCCTGATTTAAAAAGCACAGACACAGAAAGAAACCCCAAAGCCAACCTGAAGTACCACCTAAAGAAATGCGTGAAGATGAATTCCAAACCAACTAGCACCTACCCTGAAAAACCCATCAGTGTCTGGCCTTCCAAGGTGCCCTGGACCCCAGCTGTCCCGTTGGACTTGGTATTGGGTTTCAACCCAAAGCTGAAACTTGTCTGGCTCACATTAGCCAGCGGGGCTGCACATCCCAAGGCTAAAAGTCAAAGGATGACTAATTTTATTCATAAGCAATTGCCTTGCCAGTCTGTAATCCTCAAAAAACAAAAATTCTACTATACACAATGTTCACTCCGAAAAGCCTCATGATTAAAAGTTGTTCTGAGCCTTGTAAGCTGAAGTCCTGATGGGCAGGGCATGACCCTCTGTGTTAAATACATATCTGTCAGGATGGAGGAAGTCCACGTTACCAGAAAACATAAGATATATGCACTTACAGTTTCTCTCAGGAAAACAACTTTCTGTCTTGTCTCTTGGGATTGGATTCTGAATATTATTGATTCAAGAAGAACCCCCTGAATTGATGCTGGCATACCTGTTGAAACACTGCAGCCTCTCTCCCCATCCAGGATCCTGGTTTTTCTTATCTCCACTGAACCAATGTAGATAGAACAGGCTCTCCAATGTCTCTGATCATAGCAGATTGACATTGTCTTCCAGCCAGACCTCCACATCCTTGTGGCTAGCTTTGGGGTTAATGCTGAAATACACAAGTTCTGGACTCAGCCCAATCTTAAACTGATAATACACCTGGTAAGAGGTTTCTGTAAAAGCTTCCATGAGCTCCATATGGTCATCAATCAGATCATGGTGTGTGCCCAGAGCCAGGGTCTCAAGCAAAAAACATACTTAAGGACCCATCTTGGCTGTGAATTTGCCATCCACAGCTTCCACAAAAGTTAGCTCACTGGGCTCCAACTGCCGAAGCAGGTGCTTTTTACTCCTTTTATGGCTTTATGACAGTCTTGTAGCAACCGAAGGTCTTTCCTCTTTGGATCCACTGCTACAGCAGATCTCTAGCTTCCAAGAGTGAAGACCTACTGGAATGAAGAAGCCACTGCAGATATAAATATGAGCACCAGCCCATCATTCTTCCCAGGTGGGTAACGTATATAATTTGTCACTTCCATCACTGCCTCCTGAAACTTCTCATTTCCAATGTGATAGGAGAGTGCTCTGAATTCAAACTGAATGCTCATCACTAGACTCACTGACCTCTAAGGAGGCCTCACAGTGACAACGTTTATATCAAAGTACTACGGAAGGAGGTTCCCACCCAGTCTGAAAGGCTACCTGGAAAAGAATTAGATGCCGTGGGGTAACCTGCCTTTCGGCACACAAGAGCATCCCTCACCTGCAGGAGCTCGGTTCACTGAGGCTCACAGTCACCGAAGTCACCTCTCTATGCAGTGGCTAAGCCTCTGAGCACAGGATGTTTCACTTCCACATCCACTTCTATGTTTCCTTCTGGAGCTTGCCTGCCCCGCAGCCCGCCCAGTGCAACGCTGCTCCTGCGCCTGCACTTTCGGATCTGGCCAATTCTTACACTGTGACCAGATTTAGTTACTCATCTCTTAGCCATTGGGTGCATTCTAGCCTTGTGGTTTAAGAGCACCGGATGACACAATGTTTTTACAGTGAACTAATGAAAATTAGCATCATAAGGATCCAGCAGCCTTCCTCTCTGCACAGTGAGGCTGTAACTACGCCTGGAACGAACATGCGCAGTGCTTCTCAAATTTTTGTGTGCCTGAGAATTATCTGAGGGCTTATTAAAATGCAGGCCACTTGTTCCCATTCCCAAAGATTCTGACTCAGTAGATCTAGGGTCGGGAGGAGGTTTTGCTTTCTTAACGAGTTCCCGGGTGATGCTGATGATGCTGGTTTACAGATCACACTCTGGGTACCACTACTCTGACTCCTGGCAGTTCCAGAAGCAACAGAGTTGAGGATCCCCAGACGACCAGGCTTGGGACCATCCCCAATCCCCTCCTACCAAGTCAGCAACTCTTTGTGCTTTTGCACAGCTAGTGTTAGAATGAGACTTCATTAGGGTTCAGGTTTCCGCACTAAAAATGGTTGGATAACCATTTCTCTAGGCGAAGTCAACATTTGGGATTGTGCAAACTAAAGGTAGAGAAAGAGTAACTCACCTTAAGAAAATCAGAGGAAAGAAAGCAAAAGCCTTCTTTTCATTTATTCAGCAAAAGCAGAAGGTTACTACATGATGAAAGGTTGTTCTTGCTGCCGGGGAGAAAAGACAAATAAGCCAGAGAAGCACTCACTGGGACTCACTTCTGGTGTAACAAGATGAACGTGCCAAACAAACAAGCGCCACTAGTGTTGTATCATTGCTATGACATCCCCTTTGTGGAAAACAAGATAGTTCACGTGTGACTCACGTGCTATTCCCCCCACCTCCCATTCCAGAAGAGACTTTACTAATTGATCATAGTAATCCCCCTCATAACAGTCCCCAGATGTGTGATCTCAGAATCCTTCTCAACCTATTACCTTAACACTGAGCCATAAACAAGTGATTGAAGTTAGTATTCAAATTGAAAACTGTGGATGATCATTGATTCAAGTTTTGGTTGGAATAGTCTCCCAATTTGGTCTAGGAGCTATGGACAGAATGCTTGTAGTCCCTCAAAGTTCATATGTTGAAAACTAATCACAAATGTGATGACATCTGGATGAGGTCTTTGTGGGGCCATTAGATCATGAAGGAGAGCCCTCATGAATGGGATTAGTGACCTGATAAAAGAGACCCCAGAAGAGGTCCCTCAACCTTTCAAACATACAGGGACACAGCAAACCAGGAGGCCCATCTTTAACAGACACCAAATCTGGTAGTGCCTTGAAATTAATATTTTTAATCATCCTTCAAGTCTCATCAGCCTGCCCTCTGGGAAGCCTTTACCAGCATCCCTAGTCTCATTGGTACCCTGCTCTGCCTTCCCCAAGGGTCCAATAACACTTCATACTTACCTCTCCCAGAGCTCTCACTACATTTGATGATCGCTATCTATGAGTTTGCCTATATTATTGGATCAAAGCAAGGAATAGAGGAAAGGACATAGGCTATGAAGTTAGGGAGAACTTACTCAAATTCCAGTTCTTCCTCTTACTGTATAAACTTGGGCAAGTCTCTTTACCGCTATGAGTTTGATTTACTGCATTTGTAAAATCAGGATAATTCCTCGAGGAAACTGTTGTGAAAATTTAAATGAAATAGGATTATGTCAAGCCCTGACACATGGTAGATACTCAATAGATGATATCAATTATTATAACTGTTTTCATACCTGTTAGGTGAACGAAAGACAATTTTATCTTGACCCGCCATTGGCTCTGTGCTTCTGACAACTTGAGATGGCAACATTTCCCTGCAACATAAATTCCAAGGAAAATATTTAACCTCCTCCTTTAAGAAAAACAAGCTTTCTACAAGCTTTTATTTATAAACAATTAAGGTATTTCTTTAAATATCTTTCTAACAGTCATCAAAATAGATCCCATAAAACCTTGGCTTCTCAGCAGTTAGTTTAATTTGAGTTACTATAAGGCTTTAAAAATAATAAAATTACAATTGTCTTTACGTAGCTGTTAAGTACTTACTAAATTAGATTGCAACATCTCTCCTCCAATTTCTCTCAATGAATGAAGTTTTATTGTCTTTACATGTTAGGTCCAAGGGTGAAGTAAATAAAACACAGAAATCTTAAATCCAAATGTTGTCAGAGAACCACAGCAAAAGGTTCTTTAGGATTAATTATAGGATAAAAGGGTTTCTAAAGAAGACAAAACAATTCTCTGTCTACAGTAAATCCATCATCATGTGAAGGTGAACGTAGAGCAAGACCAGCCAGGTGACTGATGGGTGTGTGGGGTTTTATTATGCTCTCACTGTATAATACAGAGATGTTTGAAGTATTCTGTGAAAAAAAATTATTTAGAAAATCAGCCAAAGATCATCATCATTTGTTAAATGTATTAAGAGTTCGCTAGGTAAAACATCTCTCTTAATTCATAAAATTACTGCTTCCTTTCGAAGAGAAGAAAACTTAAGCTTAAAGAGATTACATACTACTTACCAAATTCACACCCCTAATAAGGGACAGATTTCAGAACCCAAAATATTAATTAGCTGAAGATATCCAGAAGGAAAAGGTGGGGGTGGAATATGGTATTCTCCAGGGAAAAGAAATGTTTCCTTCTTCTGCATGAGAACTGTAAGCAAACCCCCAAACTGAAAGTAATGTGGCAGCTGGAGACACTTAGGAGCCCATGGCCTCCTAGAAAGTGAAGCAGGTAGAGCAGACAAACGGCACTAACGGAGGGTGGCGCTGGCAGAGGTGAGGAAACGGCACTTCCACTGGGACCTATCAGCAATTTAGATGACTCAGAGAATTTGTTGTATCAGAAAATTTAGAATGCATTATATACAAAAACTGGAAAAGGAATGAATGACTCACCCTAATAGAGATTTATCATGTTTTCCAAGAAGACATGAGGTGAGTAGTTTTTTTTTTTTGAGCTTTAGGAAATTCAGGCAGCATAACCAAGCGAAGCACATACCCCAGCATTCCTCAGGCGGGATGCAGTCTCCACGTGGGTAGAGGAAGCAAGTGGCCACTTTAAGCCCGATGTCAACCAAAAAAATGAGTACATAAAATAAAATAAAGTCTAATGTCAACCAGAAATTCTCAATGACAATATGATAGATACACACTTAGTGTTTTTTTGTCAGCATGCAACAAATATTTATTGAGCAAATATTATGCTCAGCACTGCACCATATGCTGAAATACAACAGTGAGCAAGACAGATTTAATTCTCTTAAGCCAGTGAGGAAACAGACAAAACAAATCAAACAACAAATAAATAAAATAAAAATTTCTAAGTGCCGCTGTATTTGTTATCTGGGGCTGCCATTATAAAATCTCACAGACTGGGTGTTACGACAAAGAGCTAATACAACAAAAATGTATTTTCTCATAGTTTTGGGGGGTGTAAGTCCAAGATCAAGGTGTCAACAGGTTTAGTTCTTTGAGGCCTCTGTTGTTGACCTTCTCACTCTGCTGTCCCATGGTCATTTCTCTATGTATTATCTGTGTCCTGATCTTATAAGGACACCAGTCACACTGGGTTAGGGCTCACCGCTATGACCTCATTTCACCGTCATCACCTCTTTGAAGGCCCTGTCTCCAAACACAGTCAGTCACATGATGAGGTAACGGAGGTTAGAATTCCAGCATATGAATTGGAGGGGGATACAATTCAGCACACAATAGCCATGAAGTTGAAAAACAAGATACTGGTCTCACCCCTTCCTGGAAGTTCTGCCTATACAATCTAAGTTAGAGTCTAATTCTTTCTCATCGCATGGGACACCTCCTCCTCATGGTTCCTTTACAGTTGCACTTTTACATTTTAAAGTGTGATCATCTTCCCTCTTCTTACTATAAGCTTCAAAAGGGCTAAAATATCTTCTGCTTTTGCCTGTTACTGTATTCTAGCACGTAGCAGTGAGGGTGTCTGGCATATAACAGGTGACGTGCCTATAAATATGTTAAATGCATGAATGAAAGAATGAATGAATCGGCATCAAGCTTGAGAACGATGTTGGGATGGTAGGTGGCATCTAAACTGAGACCTGAAGGATGAGATGGGCAGCGAGCCAAGGGGGTGATAAGTGGGAAGAGACAACTCCAGCCTGAGAAGAGTATGTGTGAAAGGCCTGAGAACGGAGAGGACCAGACATGCTATGAAATGTATGTTACCGGTGCCACATGTTACACTTAATATGACATGAAGGTAAGACTGTCTTGTGTTTCAAATAGTCTTGGATATGCTGAAAAGTTGGGGTTGGGGGAGGCTAGCAATGTCCTATGAAGCTAATTACTTTTGGGAATTCAAATAAAAGTGAAGCAACAAGAAAACATCAGAGACAAATAATCCCTAGTTTTGCCCAGATCTCAAACTAGGAGAGTATCTTCTCCTATCAGAAGTAATCCCTCCCAAATGGCAAATCATTAACAATCGCCAATCTGTAGAAGTTCGCCTACCATGAATAACCTATGAGTATAATAAGACTTTATTATAACTCTGCAGCTGAATTGTATATGACCTTGGACTCAGGTTATTGTGACTGTACAGGGGCTTTTTAGAGCACTTTGTGTTCCAGCAATTCAGAGGTCGCTCCGTTGGTTCTGAAACTCCTGCAGTGAAATAACTCTTTCTGTGTGTGCACATAACTTTGAAAGACTGCAAACGCGGGGCTTTATGAGCCTCGCGGAGAGCTGCAGTTGGTAAGATAAGCAATAAACATGTTTAGGCTTCTGCTCCTGAGTTACACGTTCCTGGAGATAAATAAATGTATACATCTTTTATGAAACAGTCACACATACAACGCACTGTTCACCAGGAAAGAACAGAGTCAAATGGTCAAAATATCCCACATTTGAGTCCTAACCTTGCCAGTAGCCAGCTGTGTGACCTTGACCACCTCATCGTGATATATTCATGTGTGCGTTTCTCTCCATCTCTAGATTATAATCTCGTAAAGGCAAAGGTCATTTTTTATTTTCTTTTCATCTTTACCAGCTACTATTTTGACAGGCACTCACTCACCAAATAAGCATTAGTTGACCACATGGAATACACAAGACCAGCGAAAGATAAGATAGGTTGCATCCTGTTTACCAGTGATTTAATGGAAACAAGCGTATATAAAACAATGACAGGTGAAAAGCCTATCTAAATAAGGTAAAATTATGTGGTATTAATAATAAATTCAATAGAGGAAAGAGAATAGGACGAACCAATTTGTCTCCAAACTTAGCCAAGACTGTATTTGACTCACTCAAGAATACCTCTAGTTGGGGGTATACAAGGAGGGATGCAAATAAACCAGAATTTATTTATAAAAAATTGTGTATTTATTCTCACATGTTTAAACTTCAGTCACCTACAAAGTGCTCTCCATCTGATGCAGTACACCTATCGAGACTTTCTTCCACTGCTCAAAGCAGTATTTGAACGTGTTGACTTTGTGTCTGTTAGTGTGTCTGTCGATTTTGGTTTCCCCTCTTCCATGTCAGCCAAATGTTTCTCTTTGAGGACTTTTTTTCATCCAGGGAAACAAAAAGAAGTCTCTCTGGGCAAGGTCAAGTGAATAGGGAGGGTGGGTCACGAGGGTCATGCCATTTTTGGTCAAAAACTGCTGAACCCTCAGCATGGCATGGGCAGGTGTGCTCATAAATCACCCATCATGAAATGGGCAAAAGTGTTGAAAGAGTCTTCCGGAAAATTCACTGAAGCTGAACACAGCCTCTCACAACAATGCCAGCTGGCACACTGATACAGATGGGTTCCTAGGACACTCACCTCGTATGAGAAGCCTGTACTACAAGGGGCCTGCCCTCCAGAAAACAATTCCAGGTTTTTTGGGTTCCCCCTCATATAAGCTGACCAGCAACAAAGCAGCAAAAGGATTAGTAACCACTGCATCACCTGGGTGCTCTACCCCAGGGCACCTCTTTCCCACTCCTTAAACTCTTTAGAACATAACCATACATACTCCTGTTCCGCTGTAAAAGGAAGTGAAAGCTTCCCTTTTTTCAACTATTATATTTTTCAAATCTAATATTTTTACTTGGTTCTGTTTTAGAAGATTACAAATATCTTCCACATTTCCTTAAGTATATTACTCATACTTATGTTAAATTATCTTCCCATCTGTTCCAATACTTTTGCTTCAGATGGTAAATGTTAACCCATTTTGTATTATCTCTCTTCTGGGAAAACTGTACTCCTCTGGTGTTCGGTTATCTTGCCTTGCGAGCTCACGTTCCCTAGGGGTAACAGGCAGCCTTTGTGGCCACAAACGCTGAGGAAGGTCCAAAGGCCAGCCCCTATCTCTGTCCCTACCACAAAGAGAGGAGAG
Source organism: Micronycteris hirsuta (assembly GCA_004026765.1). Classification (NCBI taxonomy): domain Eukaryota; kingdom Metazoa; phylum Chordata; class Mammalia; order Chiroptera; family Phyllostomidae; genus Micronycteris; species Micronycteris hirsuta. The sequence continues at coordinate 21,674 of PVJI01023220.1, forward strand.
GAGCTCAGTCTCATTGCAGAGAACTCTGCACTGGAACCACCACTCCTACTTGTTGCCACCTCGACAGATAACTTCTCTGGCCAGGTTGCCAATGTTTAAAGCTTATTTAAGGAGAAGCAGCACGGGAGGAGGCATACCCCCCATTTGCCAAACAGTAGCCCCTGGGGTCTTAGGGGGGCAGTGGGAGCTAATGCCCAAGAATGGTTAGTCCACACAAATTTCCATCAACCCCATCCTCCCAATAAAGCGGTCACTTGTACTATTAGGCATCGATTTGTCCTAAGGCAGTGGGGAAAGAGGGGAGAACCACTCCCTAATAATTTCCCTCTGGCTTCTGGCTTCCCTGTGCCCTTAGCCACATCACTCACCTCCTACTCTCACCATCCAAGGTCGCCTTCAGTCCCCCAGGACTTCTCGTACTTTGCTTTGTTTGTTCCTGAATTTCACCAACCTGGCTCCTTCTTCTACAGATCTCTAAGGCTGGCACCTGGAGTGGGTTGCCAGGCGCCCGTGCTGGTTTGCTTGTTTTTAGGACATGGATGCCCATCTCCTCAATGAGTTTCTTTTAACAGACATTTTGGCCTGCTTTCAGGTATCATTAGGCAACATGCAAACTGCAGTACCTTTGAGGAGCCGTTTAGCCGTATGAATCAAAGCCTTCTGAAGTGCCCAGCAACTCCACTGTTAGAAATATATCCTAAGGGGATAAGCTGACAGGTATGCAGGTGTGTTTAAGGTTGTCCACTGCAGGGCACTACTAACAGGAACAATTTGGAAGCAACTTAGTGCTCATCAGCAGGGACTGGCTAAATGAAGGCTGGTACACAAATGCAACCGAGTGCCACTTAGTCATAAAAACAATGATACAGATCTATACGTATGAGCACAAAAGATATACTCAGCGGTTATTAAATTACATTTATAATATGATTCTGTTCACGTAAAATGAAAGAAAAAAGGAGAAAGAGGTCTGGACCACATGCAGCAAAATGCTAATGATTGCATTAAATGGCACAAAAATGCAAAATGAGTGTCTGAGTGTAGGATTTAAGATTACTTTTGCTGTCCTCATTATGATGTTCTGTATTGTTTGATAAGCACACACTCATTTTTATAATCTTTATGATCAGAAAGAAATATAAATCTATTTTCACCTTTAAAAACTAAAATAACAAGCACCCGCCCATCCTAAAGCCACAGACTAAACTTCCCTGATGACTTAAACCTCATTCATTTAGTGGCAGGAGCTTCAGAATAATCTGCGGGAGGCTTTCAGCAATAATTTGCTTATTTTATAACTTAATAGCCCCTGTAACCCAAGGGCACAATAAAGTGGGAGTGCTAATTCAGTGGAGCTGAAGGAAGACTAATCATCCTGGGGAGGGGGCTTCCCCTGAGTTTAGTCACTTGTAACCCATGGTAAGACCACCAGGGGTAGAAAGGGCCTTGGGAGCTGATAAATTATTCATGGTCTTGACTGCTTGGAGGGGTTTATGAAGCATTGTTTATGCCGTTACTTCCTGCAAGGCTGAGGTGACCAATCAGCTGATGTTAGGTTGGGGGCAAAGGGTAGCACTGGACAGAAACATTGTCATGTTGTCAGGGTCTGGTGTTGAAAGCAGGAATCGAACACGAATCGTATGATTGGCTAACCACTCTGCTGTACAACTGCAACTAAGTCAAAGTGCTATTGAATATAAACTGTAATTTTAAAAACTGTTTACATAATAAAAATTAAAGGGTAAGTGAAAAAGTAAAGTTCAAGTCAGGAAAGAACAGTTTTGTTGCCAGTGATGAAGATGACAAAAAGAATTATACTTATTACCCTTTTACGCACACAGAAGTAATTCAATAAATCTTGAAATTTTTCGAAGAGAAAAAATGAGTCCGACAGTTTGCTGAGGCTCCACGGCCTGACGACCTTGAGATGCTTGGCTTAGAGTCTGGAAACTTAATTCAAATGAGCTAATGGGCTCCCCTGCAGCAAAATAGCTTTTGGTCTTGGTGAGAAATGAAGAGACAGCTACAGTTTCCTGACACATCAGGAAAGGACCAACGCTCAGGCCAAACACAATGGGTGAAGATTCCGAGGAGGAGAGAAAAATTGCTCCAGGTCAGCAAGATTCAGAGAGCTGTTCCGTGTTGATTAATAATATTAAAATACATTTATATTTATTAGAAATTTTAAGAAATCAAGTTTTCCCCACCATTCAAAAAAGAGATGCTGAGAATAAGAAGCCAAGTTATTTCACAATCT
>PVJI01023221.1:0-23810 GCA_004026765.1 Micronycteris hirsuta
AGGAAGAAGGAACTTATACCCTTTGCAACAGCATGGATGGAACTGGAGAGCATTATGCTAAGTGAAGTAAGCCAGGCGGTGAGGGACAAACACCATATGATCTCACCTTTAACCGGAACATAATCAACAAAAGCAAAAAGCAAGCAAAACTTAACTAGAGACATTGAAATTAAGAACAATCTAACAATAGCCAGGGGGGAGGGTTTTCAGGAGCCACTATAGAGGACACATGGACAGAACCAAGGGTGGGGAGGGAGGCAGGGAAGGGAGGTGGTATTGGAGGGGGAGGGGAGGGGAGAGTATGCAGACAACTGTAATTGAACAACAATAAAGTAAAAAAAAAAAAGCAGCTAGAGAAAAGCAGACAATTACCTACAGGAGAGTTCCCATAAGACTGTAAGATGATTTCTCAAAAGAAACTTTGCAGGCTAGAAGAGACTGGCAAGAAGTATTCAGAGTGATGAAAAGCAAGGCCCTGCAACCTAGATTACTCTATCCAGCAAAGCTATCATTTGAATTGAAGGACAGATAAAGTGCTTCCCAGACAAGGTAAAGCTAAAGGAGTTCACCATCATCAAGCCATTATTTTGTGAAATGCCGAATGGAATTATATAAGAAAAAGAAGATCATACTGATGAACATTAAAATGACAGTAAATTCACAACTATCAATAATTGAATTCAAATAACAAACTAAGCAAACAACCAGAACAGGGACAGAATAATAGATGTGGAAATCATTTGGAGGGTTATCAGTTGGAGGGGGAAGGGGAAAAATATGGGGAAAGGTGCAGGGATTAAGTACAAATTAATAGGTACAGGATAGACAGGGGATGTTAAGAACAATATAGGTAATGGAGAAGCCACAGAACTTACACACATGACCCATGGACATGAACTAAGGGGGCGGGGGTTGCTGAGGGGAATGGTGGTACCTGGTGGAGGGGGGCAAAGTGGAAAAAATGGGGACGACTGTTATAGCATAATCAATACAGTATATTTTTTAAAAAAACACTTTGTTTTTAGTGAAGCAGTTGTGCTACTACTAGAAATTTTGCTTTATAGTTAGATTATGCTTAGACCTTAATTTTATTTTTTCCTTAATGTGTGAATATAGAAATTAAACATGTACTGGTCTGGGACTCACCAGTCTTGCCAGGCTTCTCAAGAACCAGCTGTATAATAATTAGACAAATGGTGAATCTTTTTGAGCTTATCTTCTAAAACTTTGATTTTTTAATTGTTATTCTATTACAGTTGTCCCAATTTTTCCCCCTTTGTCCTCCTCCACCCATCCCATACCCTGATCCCACAGCAATTCCCACACCGTTGTCTGTGTCCTTGGGCCATTCATACATGTTCCTTGACTAGTCCCTTTTCCTTTCCACCACGATTGCCCTCCTTCCCTCCTCCCCTTCTGGTCACTGTCAGTCTGTTCCATGTTTGCATGCCTGGGGTTCTATTTTGTTTATTACTTTATTTTGTTCATTAGTTTCCTCTATGTTGTGAACATAGGGGTGCATAAGTTCTTTTGAATTGGTGATTTGGGATCTTTAAGGTATATTCCCAGCAGCAGAATTGACTGGGTCAAAAGGTAGTTTCATTTTTAATTCTTTGAGGAAATTCCATACTGTTTTTCACAGTGGCTGCACTAGTTTTCCCTTTTCTCCACAGCCTTACCAGGACTTGTTGTTTGTTGATTTATTAATGATGGCCATTCTGACAGGTGTGAGGTGATATTTCATTGTGGTTTTAATTTGCATCTCTCTGATGGCTAGTAATGGTGAGCATATTTTCATATGTCTATGGGCCATTTGTATGTCCTTCTTGGAGAAGTGTCTATGTAAATCCTTTGCCCATTTTTTAATTGGATTGTTTGTCTTTTTGCTGTTGAGTTGTATGAGTTCTTTATATACTTTGGAGATCAAACCCCTTTCCAAGGTCTCATTGGCATATAGGTTCTCCCATGTGGTCAGTTCCCTTTTCGTTCTGATGATGAGGTCTTTAGCTGTGCATAAGCTTTTTAATTTATGTAGTCCCATTTGTTTGTTTTTTATTTCCGTTGTCCTAGGATATATTGCTCCATGGGATATCTGAAATTTTCCTGCCTATGTTTTCCTCTGGGACTTAATGGTGTCACGACTTATGTTTAAGTCTTTCATCCATTTTGAGTTTATTCTCGTGTATGGTGTAAGTTGGTGGTCTAGTTTCATTTTTTTGCATGTACCGATCCAGTTTTCCCAACACTGTTCATTAAAGAGGGTATTTTACTCCATTGCATGCTCATGCCCCTTTTGTCAAATATTAATTGACCATAAGATTTGGGTTTATTTCTGGGCTCGCTGTTCTGTTCCAGTGATCTGTGTGTCTGTTCTTAGGCTGGTGCCATCTGTTTTGATTACAGTGGCCTTGTAGCAGAGTTGATATCAGGTATTGTGATCCCTCCTGCTTTGTTCTTCTTCCTCAAGATTGCTGATGTTATCTATTTGGGGTCTTTTTGGTTCCTTATAAATTTTTGAAATGTTTGTTTTAGATCTGTAAAATACGTCATTGGTATTTTAATAGGAATTGCATTGAATCTATAGATTGCTTTGGGTAGTGTGGATATTTTAATGATGTTAATTTCTTCCAACCCATGAACACGGTATATGCTTCTATTTATTTGTATCTTCCTTAATTTCTTTTTCAGTGTTCTGTAGTTTTCCGAGTACAGGTTTTTTACCTCCTTGGTTAAATTCATTCCTAGGTACTTTAAAAAAACACCATCAGTGTCTTTCTCTGAGTTATCTTTTCTTAATACTTTTTGATATGCATAACATGAGAATTTAAGTGAAAATAAATTAGAAGTTTTTTTCCACTGTGCTCCTGGATAGATTTTGTCTTATAATATCTAAGAAAATACTGAAACAGCACAGGTATGGGTAATCGTGATGTTAATTACTGAGAAATCAAGTAATTAGAATATTTCTTTGTATGTGGAACACATCCTACTGGGTTCATAAACTTTATACACAGTCACTTTCTGCCTCTTGTTTTCTTTTTTTGTAATAGTATTATAGAAATGTTGTATATGTTATATTTTATATTTTCAGACAAAATGCATGACCGTGAGAAACATAGAATTTTTATAATTATTTTATATTCTCTTTACGGCTCTTACTGAAGATGTTAAATCTGCCAAAGTCAATAAAGGGCTTATTAGTAAGTTGGGACTATATTGTTTAGTTCTTTGCTTGGCATTTAGTTTCTCAAAAATATAGTATAATATAAAATATTACATGTTTCAATTTCTAACTCCTTAAGGGATATTCAGTATATAATTCTCTGTAATTAAAAATAATAAATAATCTAGAGCTTTTATATTTTTAAATGATTTGAAATAGTTTATTTTACTATAGGTATAGATTTAGAAAACATACTGCCATATAAATAGTGTTTGATGATTTATAGATTGCTTTCAAACATGTCTCATTGTTGCTATGCAGTATTCCTGTAACTAGGTACAAGCAAGTATTTCTTTCCATTTTACACATGAGGAAACTTGAAACCAATAGGGTAATTGACTTGCCCTAAAACAGGCCATTAAAAACGAACAAACCTGAGGGGTTTTACTCCTAGTCTAGTGCCCTTAACCCTGTGCCACTTCAGTGTAAACACTATTATGCAGAAATAGAATGAGTGATTAGGGTAGGATCCATTAGTTACATTTTAAGTCACACTATTTTATATTTATATATAGGTCATATAATTTCTGTTCATAAAATTGTAGAATATGTTGACAAAATTATTTACATATAATTCTTTCTAAAATGTATGAAATAATGCTTTCTTAAGTTTTATTACCATTGTTTTTGTTTGCTTTTATCTGCATTAGGTAGACAAACTTCATTATATCAACACTAGCTTCTATATCATACTATGTAGTGCAATAAGAGATTTATTTTTCAAAAAGGTGCTTATACGTAAAAATATGTTCCTTTCTCCTTTCCTTCCCCTCTCTGTCCATCCCTGCCTTGCTGCTACCCTTTCCTTCATTCCTTTCTCAATATTGTTTCAACTCACAAAGCTCCCGTGGAGGCCATATGGTTTCTCAGTAAATTTAACTTTGAGTGGCACCCACTCTTAATTAGTCTCCATTTGTGGTCCATTGAAGAAATTCGCAGTAAGGTGCCTTTTTTATGCTTTTGATTATTAACTGTAGTTAAAATTTACTTTTTTCTTTTCTTTTTTTTTTTAGAAAAAGTAAGTTCAATTTCCTTATGCTTTTATGTGTTAGTTTATTCTGTTATGATTTGTACCTCTTTGATTCTATCAACTTTTAGTTTATTTCCTCACCTAATTCTGAGCTAGATGTAATAAATAATTGGTACAATTAAAAATATAATTTAAAACAGGTTTTAGAAGCAGTTGACCTATGTTTGAATGCTAGCTTTGCAAAGTACTAGCTACATAATTCTGGACTTGTTACTTTCCCTCTCTGAAGCTCACTTTCCTCATTTGCAAAGTGAGGACTAAATAAGAATTGTATATATAAATTATATATGTTTGTGTGTATGATAGTCTTGCTAAAGAATATATTCTAATTGCAGTTTATGATACATATCCTTTTGTACTTAGCTTTCATTACTCAGTAATTTTTTTAGAGATAATTCTTTATTAACATTCTTTAATGCCTCATATATCTAATATAAGAATGCCCATAAGTTATTTTAATTTGTTATATTAGAAACAATGCTGCATATAAAATATAAAATATTAAAATCTTTTTATATGTGTGAGAGTACAATAATAAGGTAAATTTCTAGCAGTGCACTACCTGGGTAAAAAGGGTATAGCCTGGATGGTGTTAGTGCTAATCCCGTTTGTGAGGGCTCTGTCCTCATGACGTAATCACCTCCTCAAGGCCCAGCTTCTGATACTGTCACCTTGGGGGTTAGGATTTCAACAGATAAAATTTTGAGGGGAGGGAGGACACACACATTAAGACCATAGCAGTCTTGTGTCAAATCAGTGGGGCAAGCACAGGCTTTGAAGCAACATGTTGGGACAGTTGGTCAGCCATCGGAACAGAAGTGTGTTTGGAACCATGCCACTTAGTGTATACCACGATAGGTAAACAAACTGTATTAACGACACCACAGATGTACTAGAGGGAAATGCGTAGGGATGAAATAGGAGAGAACATGGGCACGGCCATTCTAATTATGATCAAATCCAGATGCCATAAAAGAAAAGATGAATAACTTTGACTGTTAGGAGAGAATTTCTGCATAGCAAAAATCACTGTAAGCAGAAACAAAGACAAATCTATGCTGGAAAAAAACATTGCAAGTCATATTGTAGAGTTACAATCTCCCTGATTTACAAAGAACTTTTATCTGGTAAGATTTAATAAGAAAAATTTGATTAGAAAATTGATAAGAAAAGGACTAGTAAGGACTGGCTAGTTCACAAAGAACTAAAGATGGCTGTACAACATATGGAGTGATGTTAAACCTATGACAATAGCAATGCGTATTAAAGCTAGACTGGTATATCATCATTTTGCATTTGCCAGATTGGCAGAAATTCAAAAGTTTGATTATCTGTTCCATGGACTAGTCTCACCTGTGAGGAAATTGGCACTTACACATTGCTGGTGGAATCTTCCAGAGTAGAATTGGCCTAGAGGGGTAGTTTGGTTATGTCTAGCAGGGTTATAAATATGTGTATACTTTCTGACAGAATATTTTCACAGTGTTTTCACTTCCAGGAATATGTTCTATAGATTTACTGCTGTGTGAATGGGGTTAGATATGAGGTTATTTATAGTATTGTCATAGTAAAATTTCAAAAACTATTCAAATGCCCATCGATATGGAACTGGACCAGTAGATTATGGTACAGCCATAATACGGAATCCTATCTGTAAACTGATATGGAAAGATCTCTGTATTTTTAAATAAAAAAAGCATGTGTAATACAGTGAGTAAAATATGCTTTCACTTGAAAAGGGAAAGGAAAAAAATGTATTACATTGTATTGTATTGGCCAAAAAGTTCATTTGTTTTTTTCCATAAGATGGCTCTAGTAGCACTTAGTTGTGTTTAACTTCATTTGAAACAATTTTGTTAGATTGTATTGTGACAGCTGTCATATTAGTGTGCATTTAAAAAAACTTATCAAAACTGGTGAATTTTTGTGTAGCCATTTTAATATTGAAGAAGGAAGAAAATATGCAGCATTTTCAGTGTATTATGCTTTATTATTTCAAGAAAAGTAAAAACACAACTGAAATGCAAAAAAGAAAAAGATTTGTGCAGTGTATAGAAAAGGTGCTGTACTTACCAACATGTCAGAAGTGTTTTGCGAAGTTTCCCACTGGATATTTCTCACTGGACAATACTCCACAGTAGGGTAGATTAGTTAAAGTTGATAGCAATCAAATTGAGACATTAATTGATAACAATCAATGTTATACCATGTGGGAGATAGTTGACATACTCAGAATATCTAGATCAATAAAGTTATTGGTGAAAATGAAAAATGTGTCTTTTATGGAAAAAACTAAACAGACTTTTTGACTAACTCAATATATGCATAACAATTATTTTATTGCTTTTACCAGTGATAATGACTATCATTTTTAAAACTTAAATTCTCAAGTTACTGAATTTTAGAAGCTGACTTGTTTTTATTGTACCTGTATTGTTATAGCAAGTTGAATGTTTAATTTTGTACTTTTAAAAATATTTATTTATTTTCAAAGAGAGGGGAAGGGAGGGAGGAAGAGGGAGAGAAACATCAATGTGCGAGAGATACATTGATCATTTGCCTCTCGCATGTCCCTCATTGGGGAGCTCGCGCCCCAAGCCCAGGCATGTGCTCTGACTGGGAATAGAACTGGCGACCTTTTGGTTCACAGGCCAGTGCTCAATTAATTGAGCCATACCAGCCGGGGCAAATGTTTAATTTTGGAAATGGAGGAAATGTGATGATAGTCTATATCCATGATTCCTTTATAACCATTTTTTAAAATTGTATTGAATCAGGCTATTCTGTTTAAGTTAATTCCTGCCATTCAAACTTGAGATAGTGTATTTCTGTTAAAATTTAGGATTACTGAACCTAAATTAGCACATGCATACAGTAAGGAAATTAAAATACTTTCCTATTAAGAAGTCTGTGAAAATTGCTTATTTGAAATAAAATATCTCTTAAATTTACGTTGTGGCATCTTATTGCAACAGGCTTTGGCCAAATACAGTGTTATGAATTTAAAACAACCCTTTGTAATAATATCTTCAGTTTCCCCAAATAGAAATAATTACCTACTTGGTAAAGTTTTTAAAATATTAGACCTTTTCAATAACACATATATTTTTTAATTGCACCAGGTAGTTTTGGATGTTGGCTGTGGAACTGGGATTCTCTCTATGTTTGCTGCTAACGCTGGGGCAAAGAAGGTTCTCGGAGTTGATCAGTCTGAAATCCTTTACCAGGCAATGGATATCATAAGGTAGGTGCACTTCAAGGCTTGATTTAAGATTATTTTTAAGTTTAACGATTAACAGGTTTTCTTGTCTTTAATAGCTGTCTAATGCTGACTCAAGACATTTGTCTTTCAGGAAAAATGTATTCCAAAATAATAAAATTTTAAGTTGGATTGAGCTAGACATAATTGCTCTATGAATAATCTTTTCACAGTTTTCATTGATGAAAGTTATTTTTATATAATTTCCCTGTCTTTCCAGTTATGACTATAAGTATGCTAATTGTATAAAATTAGAAGTCATTTACATACAAGGTAATATTGTTAGAGGACTCCCTACAGAACTAAATATTTATATCAATAATATTTCCTTTAGCAAACAGCAGTTAGAGTAAAGACTAAGGGTTTACCTCCTTTTTTTTGACAATATTAGCCTCCTTCAAATTAAAATAAATAAATTCCAAAATGGCTGCAAATAAGGCAAAGTGGATTTAGTTTATCCCCTAAAACTTAATTTTATTATCTAAAGATATCTCCTTTCTTTGAGGAGGTAAGTTAGGTGATTGATTTTATGGTTGGTGTATATCCTAGGAAAAAGGCCTTTATTTGAACTACAGCTTATAGAACTAGATTTCTTTAGCTGTGTACTTAACAAAAGCACCTTACATTCGGAACTTAGGAGTGATTGCCAGAATAAATAATTAATAGGAGGCCCCTTTGCCATTCTTTTTCCCCCTAGCTTTATTGAGAATTGACACACAGCACTGTGTAATGTGAAATGTAGTGTTGCTCTGATACATTTATATTTTGCAAAATGATTCCCACCATAGCATTATCTAATACCTCCATTGCGTCACATAACTACCATTTCTTTTTTGTGGTGATAACATTTAAATGATCTTCCCACTGATACTTATGTTGTTCTTAAAATTGATTAACATTTATCTTTTCTAGGTAGTATGAAATTTAAATATGATTATGTAAAATGTTTAAATTTTTAGATTTTTATAGCATAATATAAAAGTATAGATTTGGGGTTAAGAGCATAAGGTTTGAGTCAGGCTTGGGTTCAAGTCCTCATTCTACCACTTACCAGTTATTTGAACTTTGATTAAATTATGTCTAACCTTTTTGAAACCTTAATCATTGTACTGTCAAAATGAAAATAACAATGACTGCCTCCTCTGGTTATGAGTAAGGTAAATAAGGTACACGTAAAATGTGCACACAGGTTTTTGGCATACTCCCTGGCATGTAGTAGGTATTCAGAAGTTAGTGGCTGGCCCTGGCTAGTGTGCCTCTGTTGGCTGGAGTGTTGTCCCATACCTGGTTGGGGCACGTACTTAGGTTGTGTGTACCTAGGTTGTGGGTTCGATCCCTGGTCGGGGTGCATATGGGAGGCAACCAGTCAATGTTTCTCTCTCACATCAGTGTTTTTCTCTCTCTCTTCCTTCCTAAAATCAATAAGTGAGTCCTCAGGTGAGGATTAAAAGAAAAAAAAGTTAGGTACTATTACTATTAATTAACCAGTGTCAAATTAATGTTGATGAAAAAATTACTTTGATCTTGCTTAGATTTTTCATAGATACAGATTTGTGGTTATTATTTTCATATTGGAGAATATTTATGTATGTAGAATATATATATGTATGCAATTCCATAATCTAGTAAAATTTTTTTCTAGTTCTTTCAGTATCGTTACAATATAATTTGGTGGGTCCATAGGAGCATCCTCACTTGCTTGAGCATTGCCATCCAAACACATAGGAGTACCATATCCCAAAGAAGAGAATGTGTTAGAAGATTATCAAAAATTTAATGCTGATAGTAAGATTATGATAAGAATTTCTATTGGAAATTTTCATCTTAAGAAAGACTATGTCCATTTATGTATTAATTTGTCATTTTTGAATTCTACAAGGCAAGACTAGATATGCTCTCATTTTAATTCTTTTATGGAAGAAAAGGACAAGAATAGTGATAACACTCGTTTTATTTTATATTGTTATGTTTCATTTTATTCCACAGAAGTAAGTCTCCTCATTTGTAGCGGATCCATGATTAGGTGCTCCACAGTCCGTTCTCAGTCAGCTGACTGCTGTATCACCACTTGACCACTTAGAGGGCATGTATTGCTTGCATTCAATAGTGTGCCTTACTTGGGGTGTCCAGCCTGTGGCCGTGGGCGGCATGTATGCCCAGGATGGCTGTGAATGCAGCCCAACACAAAGTTATACATTTACTTAAAACATTATGAGATTTTTTTGTGTGTGATTATGTGTCACAATGTATTTAATGTGTGGCCCAGGACAACTCTTCTTCCAGTGTGGCCCAGAGATGCCAAAAGGTTGGACAACCCTGACAGGGCCAAATAGAACTCAATGTGATACAAAGAAGGAATGAGAAATTGTTTCTTACTCTTGCTGCCATACTTGGAACTCTGCAATGAATGATCATTTCAGAAACATAAACTTACCTAAGGATAGCAAAGCTATTCAATTGCCAGACAATTTTATGATGTCATGCTCAGGAAGCAAAGGCAGCTTCTGGTAATATTTTTATTACTACTCTGGTTGCCTTTTGTTTCTCAGTGACTCAGTCATGGGACAGCTCATTATTCAGACTTTTGAATGTTATTGCAGTAGAGTTTTCATGAGAAGGTTGACCCATCATACAGCTACCGTGCAGTGTTTTCAATCTCAGAGTCCCATTAAAGATGCAATCTTTTATAAAGCCTGCGTCTACAACACTGTTAGAAATGAAACATCGAGAAAAGCCTAGAGAAGATTTTGATCTGTTATGTTCATGTAAGTGTCCTCTAGTGTCTAGGATAGGAGCTTTATTTTCTTAATTTTTTTTATCCCTAACACTTAGCAAATTGATACGTGTGCTGGATGGTGAGTAAAGTTTTTTGAGAAGAATAAAGTAACAACATAATGATTTAAAAAGTAGTGATAATATGTAAAAACGCACATATATGTGTTTGTATATTTACTTACATACACACAAGATTGGGAACAAGACCACAAAATACATCAGGGTAAATTCTTGAGGTAAGGGGTGTTCCTTTATATTTTTTCCTAAATTTAATAGAAGTTACATAGAATAGTAAGCTAAAGCTGAAGTGAATTTTGAACCACCGTTGAAGCTAAAATGGTAAAAAAATATTTTGTTACTCAGAAGCCATAGAATTCTAATGAATGTGATCAAGACACCTTACAAGGAAACTAAATTCATTTCTTCCCCCCCTGCCAGCTCCTTCATTTCCTGTTCACTCACTGGCCCTGTCTGAGGGGTCCCTTGACTACCTAACCAGTTCAGTGTTCACTAGAAGAACTCACATGACTCAAAAGTTGTATTCACAGCCCATGTTTATTACAGCAAAGGATTTAGTCCAGGAGCAGCAAGAAAAAGACACACATTGGTAAAGAAGTCATGTACAGACTCCCAAGTAATCCCCCTTTCTCTGCAAGAGTCACAGCAGATGTACTTTTCTCTTCACCTGTGAACTTCAGAGATACGTGTGAGATAACTCTATGCAAGGAAGTTGGCTTGAGTCTTAGAGATCACAGTTCTCAAAGAGCTGGTCACATAGGTAGCACATACCTGCTCTGTGGCCAGTTGTGGTGCAAATCCATGTCAGACACCAGGTGCTCGTCAGGCATCTGTGTTTACTTTTAATATGCTGTCATCCTGGATTATCTTGGTTTGCAGCTTTGGGTTTATAGAACAGCATCACTACCCAGTAACTATGTGAATGCTTTAATTCACATTCTTACATTTCCCACCTGAATTAATGTATCTACACGTAACTGGCTTAGTTATTTGTTCTTTGTCTTCACTTCCCACAGCTTTCTGTCTTTCATTTTTTCTAGTGCAGCCAAATAGATGGCCCTACCAAGGTCTCCTCCCTTTTAAAATAAAAAAAAGGAAAGAGGGAAAAAGCCTTTTTTGTGTTAAGAACACAGAGGATAAAGAAGAATTATAAATTAACTGTGATTTTGGTATGGGATAGGAAAATGTTGGTTTGATAATTTCAGTGCCTGTTGGATGGGTTAAGAGGTTTACTTAAAATACCTTTTTTATTGCAATCTCATGCTTCTGTAGATTAAAGCTGTGGTAGTTCTTGAGCAGGTGTTTCCAGAGATAGAATTCATTTAGAATGCTCTTGTGCTAAAGTAAGTTTTAGTGAGTAGCCACTTGAGAACAGTAAGTAAAATCTATAGTTTTTTCATGGCTGAGATATTAGATGGAGATTAAGGTGAACAGTTTCATGAAAGAGGTTATCTATGTGAATGATATCTGTGTTGAGCTGTTTTAATACAGAATTACTGGGAATGATGGCCTTTGTCATTTTTTCCTGTGCATTCTTTGAAATCTTAACTTTTTCTGCTATATTTGAACAAGTGAAGTAATTACTGATACAAATAGGATTATGACTTGTAGCGGACAGAAAACAGCCCAAGCAGGTGGCCTTTCACAGAACACATCTTGTTTCAGCATAAGCATTCTGAAGATATTTCTAGGCAGTGGGAATGTTTTGCTTTTGTAAGAAGCTTGCTTTTTATTTTCTTTGAGGTTTTTGTAGCTGTAAAAGCCTTAATAAATATTTCAGCAATGGTAAGCAGTTACACCAATTTCATCAGACAGAATTGCATTAGGCATTTCCTTGAAAAAAACTCAAATATGATATAAGCATCCTTCTTTAACTTTTGTGTGAAAATATTATATACTTATTAAAATGTGCATGAAACATTATAATATGCATAACTAACAGAAAATAGAACATTTCCGGCACTTTAGAGTCCCACTCACCTCCATTTCCCCTTTCTCACTGAGATGCTGTCCCTGCCTGATTATCTAGCATCCTGATTTTCATGGCGACCACTTCCTTCCTTTGCTTTATATATACCCTTAGATGGGCATCCATTTAAGATCAGTCAGTTTTGATCTTTTAATAAATGAAATTTATTATATATATTGCATCCCTTTTGTTATATATTTATTATATATTATACATCCCTTTTGTCTAGCTTATTTTGCTCAACATTTTTCATGTTCATGTTGTGTAGAGCTATGGTTTATTCACATTTATTCTGTACAAGGCCATTGATGAATATGTCGCAATTTTCTGGTTTTGATGGACATTTTGTGTTCTCCAGTTTAAGGCTATTATTTCTAATTTTGTAAGTAATTTTTTGTATGTATGCCCTGTGCATACATACACACACAGGTGTATGTGGTATACTGGGGTATATACATACGTTCAAATTTCCTAGATATTGCCAGAATATTTTCTTTTTTAGGGGCATTTGGATTTTTTATTTTTATTGTATTTTCCCCATTACCATCATACCTCTTATACCCTCCCCCACAACCACCACACTGTTGTCCCTGTCCATGAGTCCTTTTTCCATTTGCTCAATCCCTCCACTCCCTAACTTCTCCCCTCCCATAACTGTCATTCTGCTCTCTAGCTACAAGTCTGTCTCTAGTTTGCTTATTAGTTCACTTTGCCAGACTATTTTCCAAAGTGATTATACCAATTTATGCTTCCACCAGTAGTATGTAACAGTTTTGATGGGTATTGTGGGTTTTTTGTGTGTGTGTGTGTGTGTTTTTTTTAATTTTCAGTCATTGTATAGCAGCAGTATCTCATTGCAATTTAAATGTGGATTTCTGTGATTGTTGATGAAGCTGAGCATCTTCTCATGTAATGGCCATTTGTATTTATTTTTCTGTGAAATATCTGTTTACATCTTTTGCTCAAGTTTCCATTCAGTTGGTTCTCATTTATTTGTAGGCAGTCTTTATATTTTTTCATTTTAGTTGTTTATAGGTTTTATGTAATATAAAAGTCTTCTCTCATTCCTGCTTGACTTTTCACTGTCTTTGTAGTGTTCTTTGATGTACTGAAATTCTCAGTTTTCACGTAGCAGCATTCTTGTTTATGGTTGTTGCTACTTGTAAGTTGAGTAAGAAACCTTATGGAGATATCTGTATTTTCTTGTAAATGCTTTATAGTTTTACATTTAGGTCTGTAATCTACTGGGCATTGTTATTTGTCTATGGTAGGAAGTAGTGGTCTGGTTTTATTCTTTTTTTTTGCAACCTGTTTAAATTACCTAGTCATCCCAGTCTCATTTATTGTAATGACCATTCTTTCCTCTATACTTTGCGTTGTCGTCTTTGTGAAGAACAGAGCATTGTGTATGAGGCCAAATTAACCTTTATACAAAAACTCTACTGAGGCAGTAGAACAGAAAATTACTGGCCACTCACATGTGACCATATATGCAAAAATCATAGTTAAAATATCAGAAAACTAATTGAGCAATGTTTTGGAAGGTAGGGTTTATCCCAGAAATACAAGATTGGTTAAATATGTGAAAATCAAGGAGAAAAATCGATTGAAATCATTGTAGTAGATTCAGAAAAGAAGTTTGATAAAATTTTGTATCCATTCAATAGATCTATGTGTTAAAACGAGAGCTAAAAAGGTATGTCCTAACATGATATATCTACAAAAACAAAACCTACAGCCCACATCTTGAGGAAGCATTGAAAGCATTCACTTGAAGTTCAGAATCAGGACAGGGATTCTTGCTATCACTGCTCTTAACACTGTTAAGAACATCCTAGAAGGCACAGCAAGGCAATAAAAAGAAAGGGATAAGAATTGGAAATGGAATTCTGGTCAAGAAGGAGGTGTAGGTAGACACACTTCGCCTCCTCGTGCAACCACAGAGAGAATTACACCTATATCTCAAAACAAGTAACAACCAGAGCACACTCAGAAAATCGAGCTGTATGGAAGTCCAACAACCAAGGATTTAAAAAACCACATTCATCCAGAGGAGTAGGAGGGGTGGAGTCACTGAGACTGGCTGAGAGGCATGGAGATGGTATGGTGCCCAGAGGCAGTGACTGCAGAATGGGCGGTTTATTCCTTCCTTACCAACCTGTGGGCTGCACGAAAAGACTCATGGATGTGGACAACAGTGTGGTGATTGAGGGGAAGGGTGGTATAAGGGGAATAAATGGTAATGGAAAAATGCAGTAAAGAATATGAGGAGGATCTAATCTTTGGTTAGTTGCTTACACATTTTTGGTATTAAATGGCAAAACTTAAACTCAGAAAAGTTGGCTGCTGGCTTAATAGGAAGTAGTGGGTAGAGAGAGAGATAATGAAAAATTCTATTCTCTGGCCCTGGCTGGTGTAGCTCAGTGGATTGAGCGCGGGCTGGGAACCAAAGGGTCCTGGTTCGATTCCCAGTCAGGGCACATGCCTGGGTTGCAGGCCAGGTCCCCAATGAGGACCATGTGAGGAGCAACCATACATTGCTGTTTCTCTCCCTCTCTGTCTCCCTCCCTTCCCCTCTCTCTAAAAATAAATAAATAAATAAAATCTTAAAAAAAAAAAAATTCTATTCTCTGGCCGTTACTAGTGTTCCTAAATGCCAGTCCTTTCAGAGAGGAGAGGATGGCAAGAGAAAAGACTTAAGAACAGTTTTTTCCTCTCACTGGAAGGCTGATAAGGCTACCTGGGAAGATAAAGTATTCACTTAGAAAGCAATGAACTTAAGGCTGTGTGGTTACACCAAAGACAATACAGATCGATGGAGGACAAGGGCAGAGGACTCCTGTGTGCTGAGAGTATTTTGTGAAAGAGACAGGACATTTTATGGAAAGAAACCAGAAAAGCCCGATGAATCATTATAGGCGTTGGTAAATAATCAGGAGGATACATCACTTATTTTACACACAACTGGGTAGAAAGGATTACTTGGGTTGATGGTAGATCCCTAAGTGGCTCTGATTAGATGCTTGTAGATGGTATAAAAACTAAACTGCTACAGCGAGTAAAAACTGGGCTGCAGTACAGCCAGTCCAAGCAGGGTAATTGTCCTTCCCTCTCACACCCCATGAGTAGAATAGTCCTCTGCAGCAGCATGCCTGCTATGAGTGCAGGTGACCTCAGACTGATTCTATAACAATATAATTTAATGCTGTTGTTAAAGATGATGGTAGTTGAGAAAATCAGGGACTCCTCATTCTTTTTTTTTTTTTTTTAACTTTTTTTTATTGTTGTTCAAGTACAGTTGTTTGCATTTTCCCTTCACCACTCCTCCCCCACCCCAGCCATCCCCACCTCCCTCCCCTGATTCCAGCCCCCACTGGTTTTGTCCATGTGTCCTTTATGGTTGTTCCTGAAAACCCTTTCCCCTTTCCCCGCTATTATCCCCATCCACCTCCCCTCTGGTCATCGTCAGATTGTTCTTAATTTCAATGTCTCTGGTTATATTTTGCTTGCTTGTTTGTTTTGTTGATTAGGTTCTACTTATAAGTGAGATTATATTGTATTTGTCTTTCACAATGGTTTATTTCACTTAGCATAACGCTCTCCAGTTCCATCTATGCTGTTGCAAAGGGTAGGAGCTCCTTCTTTCTTTATGCTGCATAGTATTCCATCATATAAATGTACCATAGTTTTTTGATCCATTTATTTCACTCTTGAATACTTTGTGTAACAAAGAGAATAATCAGGAGGCAGTATCTGACTGTCTTATTTAATTACCGAAAATGGGACTGCATGATGTTTTTGACATATAAAAGAAAGAGGGTATAAACAAGAGAAAAGACAGACAGAGGGAGGAAACAAAAACCAGCTCATTAACAGGGAGTAGTTTAGATGGTGTTTGAAAAAAATGGTATAAAAAAGAGGAATTAGATGACGTTGCTTTTAAGGAATTATTAATGAGCTTTGTAGAGGATGGTTCAAATCCTAGTAATCATTAGGGTTTCCACAGGCTTATTCACTGCAGAAATTATTGCAGAAAATGAAATACTGACCAAGGTCAGAAGGTAAACTGGGGAAAAAAATATTTAAAATAGCAGACCCAAGATTTATGCACAGCCTTTACTGGGGAACATTCATTCCCTGGGTGAATTTTCCATTAGAAGTGACTTGATGTCCTTGCATTGTCTGTGAGGAAAATAGAAATATTAACAATGCACTTTGATATATTTTAATTTTTCTTTTTTTTTTTTAAGATTTATTTATTATTAGAGAGAGGGGAAGGAGGGAGACAGAGAGGGAGAGAAACAGCAATGTATGGTTGCCTCTCACATGGCCCTCACCGGGGACCTGGCCTGCAACCCAGGCATGTGCCCTGACTGGGAATCGAACCAGGACCCTTTGGTTCCCAGCCCGCGCTCAATCCACAGAGCTACACCAGCCAGGGCAATATATTTTAATTTTTCAATGTCAAAACTGTTTCATGTTCTTTATAGAAATACAGTTAATTTTATATGTTGATTTTGTATTCCGCAGCTTCATACTTTTATTATTGTAATAACTTATTTATAGTTTATTTGCCATCTATATTCATAAACATCATTAGTAAACAAGAATAGTTTGTTTCTTCATTTCCAATTCTTTTTTTTTAAAGATTTTATTTACTTATTTTTAGAGAGAGGAGAAGGAAGGGAGAAAGAGCAATGTATGGTTGCCTCTCACATGGCCCTCACTGGGGACCTGGCCTGCAACCTAGGCATGTGCCCCAACTGGGAATCGAACCAGGACCGCCTGGTTCCCAGCCCGCGCTCAATTCACTGAGCTACACCAGCCGGGCAATTTCCAATTCTTTTTAAAAATATGTTTTATTGATTATGCTATTACAGTTGTCCCAGTTTTTTCCCCCTTTCCCCCTTCTGCCCAGTACCCACCTTCCCTCCAGCAATTCCCCCCTCCCTTAGTTCACATCCAAATGTCATGCATATAAATTCTTTGGCTTCTCCATTTCCTATACTATTCTTGACATACCCCTGTCTATTTTGTACCTACGAATCATGCTTCTTATTCCCTGTACCTTTTCCCCTGTTGTCCCCCTTCCCCCTCCCAGCTGATAACCCTGTAAATGATCTCCATAGCTGTGATTCTGTTCCTGTTCTGCTTGTTTGCCTGTATGCCTGCTGGAATAACTGTTATTTCATTGAAGGTAATCTATCTTTGTGAAGATGTTCTCTCTTGTTTTTGATTTCCTGAAGTTTTACAGTAGTGCCTGAATTTTTAAAAAAATTTGGTCTTCTGGAGATTTATTGGATTTCTTTTGTCTGTGGCTTAATGGTTTTTATCAGTTATAAAAAATTCTCATTCTTTATCTCCAATCTTTTTTCTGTCCCTTTTATTTGTTTTCTCTTTCTGTGTGACCCCATTTCATTCTATATTAGACCTTGTCACTGTATTCCTTGCCTTAGCTATGTTTCTACAGTGTTCTAAAGCAAGGGTTGGCAAAACCATTCTGTAAATGTTCAGTAAATAGTAATAAAAGTAAATAAACAAAAGTAAAAAAAGTTACAGGGGAAATAGGCAAAATTTTAATCATGTTAGGAGATATCAATATAATATGGGATTCAAGGTCAAAATATGAAAATCAGTTGTATTTCTGTTAGGTACAAACAACTAGAAATTGAAACTTTTAGAAATCAGCATTTTCAATACAACCAAAATCATCAAATATCTAGGGTTAAATTTAACAAAATATATCTAAGACACGAACTGTGCAGAGAATTAGTGAGAGCAGACCTTAAAATTCATATGGAAACACAAATGACCTAGAATAGTTAAAAGAATTTTTTTATTTTTAAAAGTCTTTTAATTTTTAATTTTTTAAATTTAATCTTTATTGTATTTTTTTACCATTGCCATTTAGTCCCCTTAAGCCCCCTCTCCCCAGCAACCACCACACTGTTGTTCATGTCCATGAGTCTTTTTCCTCTTTGCTCAGTTCCTCCGCCCAAGAATATTTTAAAAGAAGAATAAAGTTGAAGGATTTATACTATCAGACTTTGTGACTTAATTTAAAGTTACAGCAATCAAGAAAGTGTTATATGGGTAGGATATACATCTAAATGTCGAGGCAGACTAGAAAGTCCAGAAATAAAACCATATATAAGTGGTCAGTTGATTTTTGACAAAGATATCAAATTAATTCTATGAGCTAATGATAATTTTTCAACAAAGTTGAAACTATGATTTGTGGAAACTTTCCCAAAATTTTCAATAGCATATCAGTAGGCATTGATAAGGAAAAAAATGAACATGATACTCTATTGGAAAAATTAACTCAAAATGGAAACTAAAAAAAAAAATAGAAAACGTAGGTGAAAACATTTGATGTAGGAAAGTGTTCACCGAAAGAATGAACACACACACAAAAAAGTGTTAATTGGTCTTTTTCAAAATTTAAAACTTCAGGTCTTCAAAACATAGCATTAAAAGAATGAAAAAGACACAGTATGGTAGACAATATTCACTATACATAAATCTGACAAGGGTTTTATCCAGACCATGTAAAGAATTCTTAAATATGAATAATGTTATAACTAACCTGATTTTTAAAATGGGCAAAAAATTTATACATTTATGAAGTGACCAAAAGGTAATTATATGCCCAGGAAATAAATAAACTTTGAATATACTTTCGGTTCCACAAAGTAATTTGAACAGTTGTCAAGAAATTATGTAATTTGACTAGTTTCAGAATCTGTTTAACATACTAATTTAATTCATTGTGATAATTTTCAGACTAAATAAACTTGAAGATACTATCATACTAATTAAAGGAAAGATTGAAGAAGTTCATCTTCCTGTAGAGAAAGTGGATGTTATTATATCAGAGTGGATGGTAAGTATTTGTATAAAAAAACTACTTTTATTGGTTTAAGAAAAAAAATACATTAGCTGTTTTTCTGCACTTAATTGTATTTAATAAATGACAGAATGGCAGCATTATTTTAAAAACAGCTACAGTTTTTCTATAGTACTTGATTCTGAAATAGCACTTATTTACTGGTCATTCATAATCTTTTTAAAAAGAAAATAACTTTTTTTACTTTTAAAGTCTTAAGAAAGAATTACTGTATCATTTTTCTGTTTTCTAAATTTCAGAGACTTAAATATGTTTGATTAAAAGCCTCCAAAGACTAGTAAGGACTTACTAGGACTGTTTTTGTCAAAATTAACACGATGTTGCCCTGACTGGTGTGGCTCAGTGCGCTGGGCGTCATCCTGCAAAACGTAAATCGCAAACTTAAAGGTTGCAGGTCAATTGCCAGTCAGGGCACGTGCCTGGGTTGTTGGCCAGGTCCTTGTTTAGGGGTGGGCGAGAGGAAACGGATTGATCGATGTTTCTCTCCCTTCCTTCCCCTCTCTGTAAAAAATAAATAAATTAAAAAAAATTAACATGATGTTGCTTTTATTTTGTTGCTATCATACTGACTGTCCTATCTTTTTTATCTCTTAGGCCATGTTTCAGTGTCTTTTATCACATAAAGTAGAATTTATTAGCATTATTAAAATAATAAAATTAAGGTATACTATGTAACTTTATAATTTACTTTTGAAATCATAAGTCAAAGAAGAATATTTATTTCTAAATGTGTGTAAAGTAAAATGAATGGTATTTGACAGCTGCTTTGATTTACTGATATGCCAATTCGATGAAGACAAAGTGGATAGTATTTCTAGATAGATAAATTTTTAACCATTTGGAAAGTTTTATGCTTTTTTTTGAACTGTATTTGATACATATTTTCATTAAATGAATTTATCAAAAAATTGAAAATCAGTTTGCTTTATAATTTATAAATTTTGAATAAGCATAGTAATTCTAGCAAAATAGCTGGGATTTTAGGAAGTTTTTGAAATGTTCAGATTTAATGTGATGTTAAGTTACGATCTGGAGCCAGTGACAGTTGTCATTGCTACTCATTTGTATGTGAAACTGTGTTGATTTTTTTAATGCTAAGGTTGGCTTTTAACAATTCTTAATCATAATGTCATTATTCTCATATCAAAGAATTTGTATCAGCATTGTGATTTTCATTATGAATTGAGTGGGAAAGTATGGATTTAGTTATTTATAATTAAAAATCCAACATCTCTTTTAGGACTACAGAAAGGTACTTTGGAGGAAGCACACTTGAGACATTTACTCGGCAGCCATTTAAAATAGTTTATGCTATTTTGAGTTTATTCTGGTGTATGGTGTAAGTTGGTGATCTAGTTTCATTTTTTTGCGTGTACCGATCCAGTTCTCCCAACACCATTTACTGAAGAGGCTGTTTTTACTCCATTGTGTGCTCGTGTCCCCTTTGTCAGCTGTAATTGACCATAGAGACATGGGTTTATTTCTGGTCTCTGTTCTGTTCCATTGATCTTTGTGTCTGTTCTAATGCCAGTACCAGACTGTTTTGATTACAGTAGCTTTGTAGAATAGTTTGATATCAGTATTGGGAACCCTCCTACTTTGTTCTTCTTCCTCAAGATTGCTGAGGCTTTTCGTAAAGGTATAACTTAAGAGTTTGCATTATCTTGCTGTCTGCCTCTTAAGCATCAGTGGAATTAAATCTAGCCGGTTGTGTTAAATGCATTAGGTGGAGCATTAGACACTGTAATTTATGGCAGTTACTCTAAGGCAGTGAATTCTGGATGACCTTTTTTCTCTAATGAAATTTGCATTTAAACTTTTAAGTAGGCTTGTGCTAAAAAGTTTTTTTTTTTTTTAAAGATTTTATTTATTTACTTTTAGAGAGAGGAGAAGAGAGGGAGAAAGAGCAATGTATGGTTGCCTCTCACATGGCCCCCACCAGGGACCTGGCCTGTAACCCAGGCATGTGCCCCAACCGGGAATCGAACCGGGACCCCCTGGTTCCCAGCCCGCGCTCAATCCACTGAGCTACACCAGCCGGGCTTGTGCTAAAAAGTTTTGAGTCATCTTTGAGGTACAGTAATATCATTTATAATATCTCCTAAGTCATGTAGGTGTCCTCCTAACTTTGGTACTTCCACTGGGATTTCTAAGCTGAAAAGCTGAAAAATTCAGATTACATAATTAAACAAGGAGCAGGTATGATTTATAAAATATATCGAGTGGTTTTCAGACATTTCTGTTTTGGCTGAAATAATGGGCAAGTGACAAATAACTATTATAAAGCCACAGTTTCACATGCCAGCATTTTAAAATTATATTGCATAGAATCCTCTGTCTTTGAAAGATTTTTTTTTACATATGGCAGTAATGATACGAAAATCTAGAATAACCCAATTCTCAGCTATATTATACATTTTTTTCTCTTTTTAAAAGTATTTTCTACAAGGAAGGACAAGTAAAGAATATATCCTGTAGAACCTGGACACAGATGTTTAATGTACTTGTAATCCAGCATAACAATGTAGTCATCATGTACTGCAGAGAAATACATCTTTTCTGCTACTGTGGCCCATTAACCGTTCCGCAGCTTAATATAGATATGTTTTCTGTGTACAGTTGTTCATGAGCTTTGCCTTTATTTTGGAAGATGTTCTTTGATAAGAATGTAATTTTAAAAGTCCAATCATTTATGTTATTCTTGCTTAATAAACTATCACTTGTAGATTTAGGCTTGCCTTTAATTTTATGTTTTCATTTTTATTGAATGGATTTCTATTTGATAAAATTGTTATCAGTTAAATAGAAACAGTTTAATCTCTACAAGATGTTAATATTTATACCTGTATCTGTTCTCATTTTTCACATTGGAAAAATGGAGCTATTTTTCATGGGCTTTTATTTCTGGTGACCTAATAAAAAAGTAGGCATCCCTAATTCTCGTTCGGTTAAGCCAGATTGACTCATTTGGTGTTGCTGTTTTCCATCTATGTTTTCAGCTTGACCTCCTAGAAATACATAGACAAGACCCTGGAATTACATGATACCAATGGCCAGAGAGGGTTCATTTTTCACCCCTGTTATTTCCTGTCATCAGGACCATCAGCAGAATTACATATTAAGTGAACTTTATGTTTCATAGTCGCTGATGATATAAATTCAAGTTGCCTAAAGTCTCTTGTAATTTTTCTATTTAGGTTTGCTTTAGAAGTGACCTAAAATTGTCTTTACTCAAATATTCTTGGATTTGTCATTAAAACTTAGGAATTAACTTTTCCCATCCCATCTTCCCCTGCACAGGTTTATTTGTGCAATGTGCATGCATGCACATACCTATCACCATAATGACGGAGTATCCTTTGTTCATATTTAATGCTTTTTATTATTGGTAAATAGGATTTTATAGCCTGTATCACTCAGAAAACATAGCTTGTGATTTGGTTTATGAACAGTCCACAAATTAACCATGAAGCTGCCATGGGTCACATTTTAGACTAGTGGATGTTGAAATGTTTTTGCTGTTTTTAGTTTGGTTGGCAGTGAATCCAGGCATTTTAGCCAACTGTTACGAAGACAGTTGGTCATTCCTGATCTGTTTTCTTGCCTTAAATGATATAATACTAATTATGTACGTAGTTTAGTAAGTTAGATAAACTGAAGTAATCTTAGAGTCAGGAAGAGTATAGGAGATTAATTAACAATACATATTTTCATTTGTACAAGTATATTTTTGCATTTCCTCTCTTTGACAAGAAATATGCTTGTGACCTGAAGCTAAGGATTTTTTTAAAACTTATATTTTTCCTCTTTTATATATATTGCTCTGAAAATTTTAAGCTATATAAAATTGTACATGGCCCTGGCCATGTGACTCAGTTGTTCGGAGCATTGTCTCATAAACTGAAAGGTTGTGGGTTCAATTCCTGGTCAGGTTACATGCCTGAGATGCAGGTTTGGTCCCTAGTCAGGGCGCATAGGGAAGGCAACCAATCATGTTTCTTTCTCACATCAATGTTTCTTTCCCTCTCTCCCTCCCTTCACCTCTCTAAAATCAAAAAGCATGTCCTTGGGTGAGGATTTAAAAAAATTAAAAATTATACATTTACTATGTGTTGTTTTGTTTACTTAAAATATTTTCTGAAATGAACTCATGTCCAGTGTTTCAAGATAAAGAAATATAAGACATACCATATCTTGCTGTGTATATCTTGCTGTGTAATGTTTACTTCTTTGCCCAAATTTTTGAGGGAAAAATAAGGGTGCACATTACACATGGGTATAATGGCTACATAACATGTGTATGATAATCCTGTATATAACCCACACAAAACATGGGTGTGCATTATACACGGCAAAATATTGTGCTCCCCAACTCTATGTCCTGCTATTTTTTTCTTGTGTTTCTCATTTCTCTGTTGTTCTACTAGAGAAAAAGATATCTTTTCACTGTCACATTTATGGTATTTAAAAAAGCATTAAATAAAAATAAAAATAACCAAAATTTAAAATTCAAATAAATTATATGAAGTTACATAAAATTAACTGTAAAAAATGTTCTTTTGATGACAAAGATTAGCATTGTTTTAATATCTTTATTTCTATTTCTATAGTCTTATTTTTATTAGT
>PVJI01023222.1:0-23932 GCA_004026765.1 Micronycteris hirsuta
TAGAATGGGAATTCTCTAATAGGAATTTGGCAAAGGTGTATCTTAAAAAGTTCTGGCTTGCTGACCCCTGCATATTACTTTAACCTGGTCCTGTCTGCCACCGGACGTGAATCTACATCCTGATGCCCTGCTAATGAGTAATCCTACCTGTTCTGCTTAATCCCATGAATAATCAATCCAATGTAAATGTATGCTAATGTCTCTGATAAAAACCCTGGCTGGGAAAGCCACGAGGCTTTTTCCTGAGATGGAAGGAATCAGCCACGTGGCCCCGGTCTCTCTTTCCCCGCGTGTCTCGGTATGAGATTCATACACGCATTGGGTCACGGTCACCCACGGGTATCGGCAGGCCCGATCTACCCCGTGTCACTGGAGAGAAAAAGGAGGACCATAAACACATGGATAAGACGAATTCATCCAGTGCTAAATTCAATGGAGAAGACTGAGGAAAAGAGAAATAATAGACAGGTATTGAAAAGGAGCTCCTTTAGAAAATGTGGCCTGGGAAGCCGCCTTTGGGGAGGTGCAAATGGAACAGAAATTTGGTTTTATTGTACTCAAGAGAAGAGGAAGAAGAAGGAAAGTTATTTCTTCAAAGATGGATAGAAATATGTAAGTCTCATTTATTTTAGTGTGAAGAGCTTTATTTTTCTTAGAAACTTAAGTGTGAGGACTTGACCTTTTACTAGTTTAATTTTATTGGACCTACCTTATGTCAGGCACTTTGCCAATCATTGGGAGTATGGGATGAATCAGGCACAAGAAACTCTAACTCCAGGGCAGCACGAATTAACATATTCGATGTGAAATGAGATGTGCTAACACAGAGGTAATGACAGGGAGGAGATCTTGACCCATCCGTGACCTTAGGAATCCCTCTGGCATATTCCAGGGGCCATGCAGCCTATTTCCTACTTAGCAATTCTTTTCACCTCAGTTTTGACTTTTGCCTTAAATATTTTAGAAAAGTGGTTTTAAATGAAAGATAAAGTTGATATATGTTAGGCAATTGTACTACTCTTTGGGTAGAATTGATCAATTGAATAATTTAGCATAAGGACATTTACTCTTTCATTGTGAACTGCTAGGTTCTGTAGGGATTCAAAATGAATACGATATAGTTAGATCCTTGGGTGAATTCAAGGAAGAGTAGGTAAAACAGAAAATTATAAGTGCTATAATAAGGTATGCAAGCAGTGCATGGGCAACTAGAGGAAGGAGTGAAGAACTTCAACTGATAATAAACCTCGTTGGGATCCAGATTCCCTCAGGGCGCCAGGGCTGGCTCTATTTATATTTATCCTGCAAGATGGTACAATCAAGACGGAGTGGTTTCCAGGGGAA
The DNA here is from genome assembly GCA_004026765.1 of Micronycteris hirsuta. NCBI lineage: Eukaryota > Metazoa > Chordata > Mammalia > Chiroptera > Phyllostomidae > Micronycteris > Micronycteris hirsuta. The sequence continues at coordinate 1,345 of PVJI01023222.1, forward strand.
CCTCTTTGTCAAAGTGATAGATTAGGTCAATAGTTGATCATTTAAAACCACCTTGAAAGATGGTTAAAGGAATGCTTACCTTTAATAAGTGTATTTATTCTGATTTTCTTTCTAGATGATGTTTTCTTTTTATGCTGCATTTTACTTTCAGTTCAAAAGCTATTCTGGGTGCTTTTTAATGGCTCATTAACACCCGAAGGTAACATTCCACGTTTGGCTTTTACAGAAACCATGAACAGGACTTAGAGAAGTAAGTGCAGATGAAGACAGGAGTTAAATAATAATTGTAACTTCACAACACCTTTGCCCTCTGGGAGTTTAGCATCTTATGAAATATAAACAAGGATACTGAGACTTCACAGTGGGAAGGTGGCAGAAATCATCGCCTCTATTTAGAAAAGGAGTTTTCCCTGAGAATCTCTGTGGAAAAGAAAAGTGAGGTGGTATGATCATTTTATAGCTACTCTAAAAATATCCTTGAGGGAAGAGCCTTCTCATGTTAACCCAATTTCTTAGACAGCGACTGTTGGTTATGAACACATTCCTTACTTTTAACAATAGCAAACCTTTAATAAATATTTGCTATTATCAGTATCATTCAACATTTGGTTATGGGATAAACCTCCAGATTACATCTTAACTAACTGTCCATACCAAAAGGTTTTAGCCTTCTTACGTGGAGGTATTCTGTATTTAATATTTGATTCCACTCCTCTATGAGTTGATTTTACCCTATCACACTGACTATAACACTGCTGTGGCGGGGAGCTCTACCCAAGTACACAGCTTGGTCTTGTTTTCACCTTTATGGAAATATAGTTGACCGAAGTTCCATATGTGTAAGGCATGCAACTGGGTATTTTGAGATATGTGTACACTGTGAAATGAATGTCACGATCAAGTTAATCAACATATTCATCACCACTCATAGTTTTTCTTCCTTCCTTCCTTCCTTTTCTCTCTTTTTTTGTGCTGAGGACACTTAAGATTTACCCACTTAGCAAATTTGAAGTATACAATAGCATTTTTTCCTTAATTTTTTAAAATTGAATTTACTGGGGTGATGATATTGGTTAATAAAATTATGTAGGTGTGCCGGTATCTCTTTCAGATCCAAACTTTATTTTATTTGGATCTACACCCAGAAGTGGAATTACTGGATCATATGGTAGTTCTATTTTTAATTTTTAAAGGAACTTCCATCCTGTTTTCTATAGTGGCTTCACCAATTTCTATTTCCACTAATAGTGCATATGGGTTCCCTTATTTCCATATCACCACCAACTTGTTATATTTTGTCTTTTTTTAAAAGATTTTATTTATTCATTTTTAGAGAGAGGTAGGGAGGGAGAAAAAGAGGGAGAGAAACATCAATGTGTGGTTGCCTCTCATGTGCCCCCTACTGGGGACCTGGCCTGTAACCTAGGCATTTGCCTTAGACCGGTAATCGAACCAGCAACTCTTTGGTTCGCAGGCTGGCACTCAATCCACTGAGCCACACCAGCCAGGTGTCTTTTTGATAACAGTCCTTGTAACAGGCATGAGGTGATATCTCATTATGTTTTTTACTTGCATTTTCTTAATATGGTATATCACACTAATTAATTTGCATATGTTGAACCCTCCTTGAATCTCAGGGATTCATCTCCCTTGGTCATGGTGTATCATCCTTTATATGTACTGTTGTTCATATGTAATGTTTATATGTAATGTTGTTGACTTGGTTTGCTAGTATTCTATTGAAGATTTTGTGTCCGTGTTCATTAGAGTATTGGCCTGTAGTTTTCTTTTCTTGTGGTCTCTTTGTCTGGCTTTGGGATCAGAGTTTGGAAGTATTCCTTTCTTTTCTCTTCTTTGGAAATATTTAAGGAGGATTAATATTAATTCTTTGACTGTTTGGTATAGTTCACCAAAAAAGACATCTGGTCCTGGGTTTTTGTTTATTGAAAGGGTTTTGATTACTGATTCAATATTTTTATTTGTTATTGGTCTGTTCAGACTTTCTACTTCTTCTTAATGCTGCATTGGTAGATTGTATATTTCTAAGAATCTGCCCATTTCTAATGGGTTTTCCAATTTATTGGTATATAATTGTTCAAAATAGTCCTTTAAGATCTTATTTCTGAGACATATGCTGTAAAGTGTTCTCTTCCATTTATGATTTTATTTAAGTCATCTCATTTTCCCTTGGTTAGTGTAACTAATTGTTTGCCAATTTTGTTTCTTTTTAAAAATCCAACTCATAGTTTTGTTGACTTTTTCTATCACGTTTCTATTCTCTATTTGATTTATTTCTACTTGAATCATATTTGCTTCCTTCTGATAATTTTGGGATTAGTTCTTTATTTTCTACTTTTGTGAGGTGTAAAGTTAGGCTGTTTATTTGAGATCTTTCTTTTCAAATGTGGATGTTTGTTGCTCTAAACTTTTCTCTCAGTATTGCTTTTGCTGCATCTCATACATTTTGGTATATTGATGATGATACTTATTACAACTACTTAGAGGCTTAAATTGCCTCCCAAAGCCTACAGAGATAAAAATCTACCTCCTTGCTTTGGCATTCATAGTGCTCAACGAATGCCTTTTTTCTTTCTGAGCTTCATCTTCTGCCCTGCCACCCCACACAACCCTGCTTCTGTGTTGGAGTCTCTCATCATTTCTTAACTATATCATGTTGTTGCACATGTCTGTACCTTCTCATGTTCTGTTCATTATTCTTAGAATATTTTACTACTCCTCTATCTAGTTCATTTAAGTTGATGCATTACTTGTATGAGTTATCTATTGCTATATACTAAATTAAGCCCCAAATTAATGACATCAAACACTAATAAACATTTATCTCACACATAGTTCAGGAATTTGGGAAGAGATTAGCCGGGTGTATTTCTGAGCTAGACTTGTGACCCTGAGGACAGTAATCACATACTAAAGATGGCAGAGCTGGCATATAGAAGGTGCCTATTTCCTTGATAACGTTATTTTACAAACGTACCAGCCCTTGGCCATCTCCTTCTGAAACTTTTTTTCTGTAAGATAAAAATAAATTATTTAAACAACTGCATGTTGCGTTTTCTCCTATTCACAGTTTAATACATTTAACCAATACACTCAATCCATTCATTCTAAACTGGGGTGAATTCAGAGTTCAGCTTTCTGTAAGTTTAAAATGTTGAAAAAAGTTTGGTTGGTTAGATATACTCCTTTCTCCCTCGTCTTCCTTCCTCCCTTTCCTTCCTTCCTTCCTTCCTTCCTTCCTTCCTTCCTTCCTTCCAATTCAAAGTCTACTTTAGTACTACCAGTAGGACTAAATGTAATGCATTTCCTTGAATTTCTTGTTTTGAATATATTATATATTTTTAAAATATGTGTATAATTATGTATAACAGTTCCAAAACACCTATGCAATCTTTTTTTTTTTAAGATTTTATTTATTTATTTTAGAGAGAGGGGAAGGGAGGGAGACAGAGAGGGAGAGAAACAGCAATGTATGGTTGCCTCTCACATGGCCCTCACTGGGGACCCAGCCCGCAACCCAGGTATGTGCCCTGACGGGGAATCGAACCAGGACCCTCTGGTTCCCAGCCCGCACTCAATCCACTGAGCTACACCAGCCAGGGCAACACCTATGCAATCTTTAAAAAAAAAAACTATGCTTACCACCCATATGGCTTGATGATTGATATCATATGTCATGTGATAAAGATGAACCCCAAAGACTTTAGCTAAAGGTCTCAAAAAAGGAATATGAATAAATATTTGAACATGTACATTTTCAAAATGCTTTGTATGTACAACAACCACACCGCCTGCTGCTTTCTCTGGAGATGATAAGTTAATAGATGTGTATGTTGAATAATGAGGAATCTAGGTGGTATAGAATAAACATTTCATGGACCATGGCACCAGATTCTAATTTTATTCTAGTTAAGAACTTGAGTAAACTTGAGATAGTTGTTTAAACTTCTCATTTATGAACAGAAATATTCTTTAGTAGATTGTTGTGAGAATAAGTGAAGATAATCTATTGGAATAGTACAATTTAGTACATAAATGCAAAATATAAAACTATTAATTATTAATAAAAATTATAGAGTATGAATATCAACATTTTTTTGAAATCAAGGGTATTTGTTATCTGTGGAGACAGAACTTAATTGTTTCTCCTAACTTTCCTTTTTGGGGGGGCTCATATTAACAAAGACACTAAAAAGTGAAGAAAAATGCCATTTTTTCCCAAATTATATTTCCAACTTCAGTTTTCGGATGAGTTTCCTTATATCAATCTGTGTAATGTGTAAGGTAAATGAAGTATGATAAAAACGTTAAAATATTTCTTTCCAGACTGTGATTAGGCTACTAAGAAAACCAGGTTCCAGGAAAGTTGCCAGCAGTGACAATAGTTCTGGGGAAGGGATGTTCTCTCACAAAATGAATGCATTGAACATACTCACTTCGTAGAAAATAGGGAAGCAAGAATATTAGTTCAAAAGAAAATGAATCAGCTATAATCATATGAAGTCAAGACACCAAAAGCGAAACTTGCTTGCCAATTTTTCATTGTCTCAGTGATTCATTCTATCAAGGGGTGTGGGAGCAACAAACGAGTCTGGAGGTGGCGCTTCCCTCAGCCGGCGGTTGTGAAGTAGACTATAAAAGACAAGCACGCTGAAGGTGGAAGTCCTCCAGGGTGACCAGAGACGCATGTAGATGCCAGGGCTTCTGTGGGAGTAGGGAACACCAGAGTGTGACCCTCTTAAATCTGAAGAAGGACAGAACTTTCTCTTTAGAATGTGTGTTCCAAAGCCTTCTGGCCTCTGCCTGAAAAATACGCTTTTATATCAGGTCTGTCTGGCCTGATGTGACCCTTTTTAAAAATATGAATAGTTTTATGCCGGGTTGCTTCTGGATAAAGCAATTTATTTTGGTATTGGTCATGCCTGTTTTTGTGTTAAAAATATATGGGTTTCTTAAAATATGTCATATGAAGACGTAAAGCCCATACTAGTTGGGCTTTATAGGAGAATATATTGAACTAGGTCATCTCCACAGATATTTTTTTCATGAACAGTCTATTCTATTTAATAATAAAATGTGAAATTATATTTTTATTTCATGGCTTACATTTTAAAAGCAAATCTTTTCTCTTAAAACAGTAATATTCATAAAGATTTCTTTAATCCAAATCACTGCATACAAATTGAGTAATTTATGTCTTCTTAATTAAATTAACCTTGACACACTTCAAACTCTAATATATTTAAATTTCAATTGCATTGTGGAAAAAATGAAAAGGACTGTCTGAGCAATATGTTATTAAAAAAAGATGATTTTAAAATATCAAAATATTTTACTTAACTTTTTTCCCTCCCAAATCCCATTCATTACAGCGGATTTTTTTGATACTTAAAGATTTGTGTTTCCATGTAGACTTCATATCAGAGTATGCATGCTCTTGTTGAAATAAGAGTCTATGCATTCTTTGCCCATAATACAACATTTAGTGCAGCTTCACAGTAGATTTTTGCATTTCTTATCAGAATGTCTCGGTATTTGATAATTACTAATGAATGCTCCTTGTGTGTATATGCAGACCCAGACCCTCAGGATTGGAGAGAACCAATCTCATTTCAATTATTATTATTTGTTTTGTGTGTAGGAGATTGTGTTTTTATTTAACAAATCTTTTTTGTATATAGTTACTATAAAGTGTGTGTCTGCTGTCAATCCTCAATTCTCTCAGCTGGTGACTGGTAAACGAGCAATAACCCATGGGAAGAATAAGTTATGACTGGTGAGGTGAATAAAACTCTTTCTAAACGACACAAAAATAGAACCATAATGGTTAAATTCAGCCAAACAATGAATCATAATTGATAACTTGTTCATAACAAATTGACTGCATTCAGTTGGCTACAAAAATAGTCAGTTGTTTGACTAATGAAATCAATTGTTTTTCTTCCCCAAGGGACTTGGCGGGAGTTGGGTATGATTGTGATAACTGACATGATACAAATGCTTTGACTTCAAGAATAGTGAGTCAAGTACAAATTACTCCTGCTCTTTTGGCAGCTTCAGATCCTTGTTCTTTTCTCAGTGGCAATGAAGTTTTTCACAGACACCTAAGTGGTTGCCCCTAATATACAATTTTAAGTGTTATAAAGTATGAATGAGGTGCTAATATCAGCCTTAAAACCATACGTAGTTTTAGCTATATATAGATATATCTCTGAGACAAGAATACATACTAAATTCTTTTAAAAAGTCCCAGTGGGCTGAACAATAATGTACAATAATGGTTTTTAATAGTATTGGAACATATTTTATTCAAGGCATATAGAGTCCTGCACCACTTAATGACGGGGTTACGTTCTGAGAAGTGCACGGTGAGGTGACTTCATTGTTATGCAAACATCTCAGAGAACACTTACACTGACCTGGATGGGATAGCCTATCACACACCAAGGCTCTGTGGTCTAGTCTATTTCTCCTAGGCTACAAGCTTGCACAGCATGTTATTGTATGAAACGATGTGAGATTAAGTCAAGCATAAGAGAAAAATAATGCAATTGAGAGATGTGCAAATGTGAGATGTATGAGTCTATGGTAACTGTTTTGCAGCCCATTTTTCATAAATAGGAGTACACTACAATAATGAGATAAAGTACAGTATAGTAAATACATAACCATATACTATCAGCATCAAGTATTATGGACTGTACATAATTGTATATATTATACTTTCATATGATTGGCAGCACAGTAGGGCTGTGCACACCTGCATCCCCATAAACATGTGAGTAATGCATTTTGCTATGGTGTTATGACAGCTACATCATCACTGGGTGATAGAAGCTTTTCTGGCTCTGTTATAATCTTGTGGGATCACCATCATATATGTGGTCTGTCATTAGTCAAAATGATGGTGCATGACTGCATTGTCTAGACTTCAGGGTATGAAAAGTAAAGTAGTTATGAGACTGGAGCGATGAGAAAAAGAACGGAGACATCTCTGTAATTGAGAAGAGGTAGGGGTAAGATGAAGATAACTAAAGAGGCAGAGTTTTATGTGGCCATGTGGGTGAAAACCTGGTCAATGGCAAGTGAAAAACAGAGACCATTGATCTTGGCAGGGAAGCTGCAGTCCTTGTGAAGTCTGATGGGCCTGCCCAGAGTTACAATTTCATGGCTCAGTGGGATTCGTTGAGCAAGAGAGCTTGAAGATACGTATATAAACCTTTAGAAGATAGGAAGTTATATATATATATTGTGAAGGCAGTAATAATAGGACATCTGAGCAAACTGTAACATTTTCTGTAGACTATTGAACTTTTCCCTAGCCAGGTAAATGATTTTTTTCCAAAATATGCTGTCACATCTAATCCTTGAATAAAACATGGACAACCCTTTGCAAAAAAATATCAGCAGTTGCTTCACACTCTCCTTGAGGACAAGAGCATAAATAATGCTTTTGTTGACAGCTACGATGAACATCTAAACACAATACAGAACCCTTAAAACAGAGTCCCCCTGCCTTCTTGATAATCGTGATGAGGGGGTGAGCAGAGGTGGATTTGGGGGCTTCTACGAGGGCTCCCTTGCTCTGAGGATGTGTCCTACAGGCTATGATTTTAATTAGAGATTAATTTCTTTGTCATTTGTCTCTTAGGAAAGTCACATTTTGGTCAGTGTAATACAAATAGCCCCCTCCCAATCTTATGAATGTTGGGAAAAAGAAAGGTTAAAGAGGGAGGTGAGATGTTGCTTAGAGAATTCATCTATGTATTCATTTATTCAACAAATACTTATTTTGGAAGGTTTGATGACATGTAGGTTCTAATAGGGTCAAACATTTCTGGATTCAGATAACTAGGAAAGGAGCCCAGAACCATGAGAGATGGTGATTGGGAAAAAAGTCATTATTGAAGTGAGATTGTGAATGGGATGTGATTATTTGTAACAGTAAAATCCAGGAAAGTGCCTTCTAGCAATTTTATCTGTTATGGTACATAGAGAAAATCATAATAGCTTATAGCATATCTATATACTAATCACATGAGACTACATGAAGCCGGGAGTGGTCATCTGGGGACTCTGGATGTTTGTACTTGCTCAGCTTCTGTGAGGGACAAGCACCTCATGATTCAGGAGCTATGATAATTTATGGTGACCATGGAGTAGGTGGCTGGGCCAAAGTAAGGAGCAGGAACTGAGAGGCCAAGATGAAGGGAAGGATCATGCACAAGGTTACAGAAATCACTAAGGATTATGCCAGAAGTTGTGTAAGAGAGAGGGATAGGCCTAAACAAAGGAAAAAGTCTTCAAAGACGGCTGCAGATAAAAGCAGCAAGGAAGATGGGCATCTGTGTTAGCCAGCTGGGGCTAACACAACAAATACCATAGACCGGGTGGTTTAAACAACAGACATCTATTTTCTCACAGGTCTGGAGGCTGGACATCTGAGACCAAGGGGTGGGCTCCTTCTGAAGCCCCTCTCCAGGGCTCGTAGGAGACGGTCTTTTCTCTTTGTCTTCACATGGTCTTCCCTCTGTCTGTGTCCATGTCTAAGTTTCCTCTTCTCATAGGACGCCGGTCATACTGGATTAGCGCCCATCCAATGACTTGCTTTTAATCTAATCATTACCTTCTTTAAAAAATATATTTTGTTTATTTCTATTTAGAGAGAGGGGAAGGGAGGGAGAAAGAGAGACAGAGAAACATCGATGTGAGAGAGAAATATCGATCAGTTGCCTTTCCAATGAGCCCAGACCTGGGACTGAATCTGCAGCCCTGGCATATGCCTTGACTGGAATTTAACAGGCAACCTTTTAGCACCAGCTAAGCCACACCGGTCAGGGAAACCTAATCACCTCTTTAAAGACCCTACTTCCAAACACATTCGCTTTCTGAGCTGCAGGTTAGGATTTCAACATAAGAATTTTGGGTTAGGTGAGACACAATTGAGTCCGTAACACTGAGAGAGTTTAGGCAAAAAGGAGTGAGAATTGTCTGAAAGTGACAACAAAGACCTGTGAAGACACTTATCCTACCTCCAGACCCAATGTTACCAAGGCCACTGCTAGAGAGGCCAGCAGGGGAAACTGTCCTCAGGGGTACGACAAAGTGAAGGGAAGATTCCAAGAAGAGGATAAAGCTCTAGGGGATTTTGTGGCTGAGAATGTGGTAACACACCTCATGTTTACTAACCTAAGTCTCCCTTCTCTTGCAGTCCCCAAATACTTCCAGAAGTCAGGATCTCAGCCACGAATTTGTGAACAGTCCTCTCATATGCTCTCCTGCCCTAGCTCATTCGGGGTGTCTCCTCTTTTCCAGAGTTCCTTGAGAGTGGTGGTTCCCGCCATCTCAAGCAAGGTGGCACCCTCTATGAATATCTGTACCTTCACGGGGCGCAAAATGGTGTTGTTTTCCTGTTTGTCTGCAATGAGCCTGAATCACACAGGGCTTCCTAAAGAAATGAGAGGTATGCCCACCCTGTATTCTGAAATGGGTTTGGTCCCTGGGCCCTTGTTCTCTTGTGTCTCATGAGCTCCTTGTGAAAACAACACCTTCCTCCATCGTTGGCATGAACAGTTATTTTCATTCATCTCAAATGGAGTTTCTGGACCCAGGTTGGCTAACCAACACTGTGTGGTCTCCTTTAGACAGACACTGAGGTCTATGGGAAAATTAAATCATAGAAAATGAGATTCTCTAGGTCCTGAAAACTGGTTCATCAAACATGCCCAGATGAACTTGATTCCCAGCAGCAGGTCCTGCTTAGCTCTCTGTTGCCCTGCTAGCCCCTTTCTACCATCCAGGTCCTAGTGAAAAATATCTTTTCTGAAACAGGTTTTTCCTGACCACTCTGTTTAAAGAAATCCCTCACTTCCCTTCCACAGTCAATCTCTGCTATATGAACCCACTTTATTATCCTCCTGTGACAACCATTATCTGGATTTATTTTGTATTTTTCTTGTCAGTGTTCTATGGCCCCCACCCCATTTGAATAGCTTTCTTGTCCACCAGTGCTTAAAACAATGCCCACCACATGTTCTTTGCTCAACAAATGTTTGCTCAATGAATAAATTAATGAGTTAATGTATCTGAGAGCTGCAATGGTGTCATCCTCTGGTTGTATCCTTCAATATTTTTAATTTAAAAATTTTATCTTCTTAAGTCTGATTTTGAGTCTGGTTTAATTTCATTGAATGCTAATTTTGCATTTGAAAACTTGATTTTGATAGAGTGAAAATATACTCTAGGACAGATCTGATCTACTAATAGTACACAAGAATTAGAAAGTTTTGTGTCCTTGCGTTCTTCACATTACCATCCTTTCCATCTCCTTTCTAACTTATATCTCCTATGCTTTTTCTACTGTCCCATCAGCAGTAGCCAAGGGGGTCTGGAAATATTTGGGGGATGTCATTCCTGATGTTCCAGTGCCCAGAGGTAAATGAAATCTTATGTGCTAGACAAGAGCACTGCAAGTCCATCTGCACTGCCCTTCCTGTGTGACCCAACTAAGGTTCAGGTGGCCTGAGAGTTGCCGCGCTAACTCTCATGTCTCAGCTGGTGGGCTAAGGAGCCTACTGTTGCCATTTCATTCTTTTTTTTTTTAATAATTACTTTATTGTTGTTCAATTACAATTATTTGCATCCTCTCCCCTCCCCCTTCACCCTAACCCTTCCTCCCCCCCAGCCTCCCTCCTCCCACTTAGTTCTGTCCATGTGTCCTCTACAGTGATTCCTGAAAACCCTTCTCCCCTTTGTCCCTTCCCCGCTCCCCCATGGCTATTGTTAGACTGTTCTTAATTTCAGTGTCTCTGGTTATGTTTTGCTTGCTTTCTGCATTTCATTCTAATCCATCACCTGGGTTCTGTATATTTGTGCTTGGCCTGCTGTGTTTTGCATTCAATAGCAAATCTCCTTGTCTCACACGACTAGCAGTCAACTGCCAGTGCCTTATTCCATCCTATTTCCCAATTCAGACCCCTTCAACAATGCGGTTGGCCAGGGCTGGTGATGAATTTTTTCATCCCATCCTCTTACTCAAATGCTTTTCTCCTTCTTCATGGAGTTGGTTCTCCTTCTCTGAGTTGGTATTCCTTAACCTTATCTCCTTTGGTGCTAGTTGGGCCTTTTGGTCAAAACTTCATCTCTTCATAAGTGTTCCTAGCATATCTTCCTGCTTATGCATTATTCCAGTTGCAAATTCATCCAGTCATCTCCTATAGAAACAGATGCTCATAAAAATCAAATGCAGGGAGATAGCAAAGTTAGAATACATTAAAAGAATTTACACTCACAGCCTATTTTCACAAGATTGACCTTAACAGAATGTTATGCTCCCATTGGCTATTCAAATAACTAGAGTAAAATCTAATATTATGCAGACATTTATCACGAAGAATACCAGCCATCAAATTAAGTCCCTGAATGATAAGAGCTGCATACGATAATACTCTGCAGTGACATGATTAAATTATAGTCTTTCAATCTGTTTCCTGACACTAACATAAAAATGAGCTTTTCCTGTGCACTGGAAAACTGAATAATTTATTTTGGTCATCAATAGGGTAGGCCAGTATTTATTTTTATGGATATTTTTTAAATATTAACTAATTGTGAAAATTATTAATGCCCCTGTTGCAACGAGATAAAGATAATGAAAAGGGAAAACCCAGAGTCAAATTGGAGTTAAAGTAACAGGACAAAGGTGGTGCCCTGCATCAGAAGTCAAGATGGGCGTCCTGTCTATGGGAGCACCATTCGGAGAAAGACCGGGAAGGTAGTCCTTAGAGTCAGAGTGCTAACCGGGGAGCACACTTGTTTCTGACGCTATCTGCCCGGGAGAGAACTTTACGGTGGGTATTTTGTGGTCACGTGTACAATGATTATTAATCCCCAAGTGATTATTATTGTATTGAAATGCATGTATCAGATTCAGTCTTTGTGGGGATATGAAACATTCAAACAAAATTAAATATATAAATTATATATTTAAAACTATAAAGAAAATTTATTTGCCTAGATTCTTTTACATTAGGACATTTTTGGAATCACTAAACCAACGTAAGATTTCTTAAATGCTAAAATGTGTGCTTGTTGTTCACTATGGGTGCTGCTTATGAAGATGTAGTTCTTTTTTTCTGATTTATTACCTACTAGAAGTTTGTGGTTTAATTTTCTTCAAGAGGGAGACATGAAAAATAATGTAAACCAGTGACATATTGGAGTTAAGACAGCTGAATGTTTTGACTTTGGCTTTCACGGTAATGTTAAGTAATTGGGCCAAGAGGCATCAATAATATCACACAACATGTAACTTGATATAAATCAGGAAACTCATGTCTTGTGTCTATGAATAGGAAGTTATTTATAAGGACTAGGGTAAAAGAAGATATCTTCATGTGCCCAAATGATTGTCTCAGTAGCTAGTCATGGGACCTGCACTGCTTCCTCTGGGTGTTGATTCCAGAGGGCCAGTAGCACCGTGAGATGAAATGGCACCAAAGTCTAACCTGGAGACTCGGGTTCCATAAATAAGCACCTGGAATTCAGAAATATCATCGTACTTTCTTCTCTTCCTTATAATACCTAACACCATGATAAGTGTACAGTATGCTCGATATTGAAAAATATAATTATGAAACTTCATAGTGTTTACAATTATAAAGACACTAAGAGGGAGGCTCTGGTCTAAAGGAAAATATTTTTTAGATTATGAAAAAGAACAAAAGGGCTCTCTGCATTAAACAAAGATCATTCATTTCTTCATGAATTCATTTCTCAGGCATTCATTGAGCACATGATATGTGTTCTCAAATAGTAAATGAATATGCAAACAATGTAGTCATAGTGTAAGAGAGATAAGTGCTCCCCTAGCTGCTGTCTTGTGGAGGGCTGATATTCTGGTGGTACCCACAGGAAAGCCTGCACCAAATATTAAAACATTAAAATGCTTCTTTCCTGATTGATGGTCACTGTCACAGGTTCCCCAAACGACCCTTTTCTGTCTTGGTTTCCCTGACGCCTTCTTAAGATCCCCCGTGGCAAACTTGGGTCCCGCAATTAAGATTTGACATCTGGCACAGTTGGAGGTCTCTGTGATTCCCTCCTTCCCCACCCAGCCACCACCCCAGCACATCCAAAGTTGCAAATTCTGATTGATTGGTGTCAACCTATTCTTAATTATTTTAAATATTTCTCCTGTGCATCTGCTGGAAGAGCAGTTGTTTTCAAACTTCATTACTCTTTAGAATCAATACAGGTGACTGAACTTACCCCATAATTCTCAAATTAACTGATCGCCAGGGTGGGGTCTGTAGGCAGGTTAAGCGCAAGTGTGCTAAAGAACATAGCTTAGGAGTATTGGCTATTATCCAGAAAGGAACTCATCAGTCACATAATGAGATTGTTGTCAAAGCTAAAGAAGAAATTCTGGGCCAGTGGGTCTCAATCTTGGCTGACCATTGGAGTTACTTGCACATAAGGAAAAAGACAAAAAAAAAGGGAAAAAACAAACAAACAAAAACAAATTCGCAAAAACTGATATCATAGTCTTACCCCAGAAATTCTGATTTACTTGGTCTGTGGTGTGGCCTTTATATTAAGTTTTTATTTATTTATTTCTTTTTTAATGTTCCCCGGGCATTTTATTGTACAGCCAAAGTTGAGAACCACTGCTTTAAGCAGAGAATAAACCAAAATGGAAAATCTAGCCTTGGTAATAAGTATAAAATTGCTTGGAAATAAAAAAAAAGATATTAAGATACACCGACAACAAGATGTGTGTGTGTGTGTGTGAGAGAGAGAGAGAGAGAGAGAGAGAGAGAGAAGGAGAGACTAAATAAAGAGGGTACCGTAAAAATGTCCTCGTAACTAAACTTCCTTGAGGTTTGCCTAGATTCCAGCAACCGTGTCATTATTATTTTGAGGTTTCTTTAATATGTCTCTGGGTGATTGACAGAGTTGGCAATTCTAATCATAAAGATCCTGATCTATAATATTTCAGAGCTTTTAGATTCTAAAAACAGCTCACTGGTGTCTGCTTCCTTCCCTCTTTGCTGCTTCTTTTTCTAACTCCCTAATGAAGGCCCACATATTTCCTGTTACCCAAAGATCCCATTTCCAGCCAGAACTGTGATAGCAGCTCTACTTTCTGGTGTTGTTGGGAATTAAGTTGTGGTGAGAACAGGGCTCTGGACGCAAGCTTGGTTGCTTGTATATCTATCTCCTAACTTGTTGTGGCTTTAGTAAGTGATCATCTTCTGATTGCCGGCCCATTCCTTGGAACTGAACTCCTGCAGTGTCACTGCACTCCAGCCAGAGATCACCAGGGGCACGCTGTTGGACGAACTGGGTTATTAATTGTTTTGGTGAGAGACCATCCGCCATAGGAAACCACGCGTTTTCTCAGGAGAGGGTGTGAGAAAAACCTTCTTGTAGGATTGGTGCTTTGGTTGAGTAATATGGGGAGAATGGTTCTAAGAAACTGACTGTTCACTCTTGATTGGATGCTGTCAGAAACTAGGGGCAAATCTATGATAGGATATCAATAAATCTTAGCTGTGGAGAAGGCAGACTAGTTAAGAAGCGGCACTCATTTTGGTGAAGAGAAGGGGCATTTGGTATTTTATGGGTGACACCGTGACCTTGGTTTCATCCATGTGTAGACAAAATTATGAAGTAGACTTGTTTGTCTCACTTTATCATGGTCTCTGGTGTTGTTATTCTATGTTTATTATGTCTGACAGGAGAATAACATGGCCTAGCTCTGCATACAAGGCTACCACCTGGATGTTAAGAGCTGTTTTTTTCTTTTTCTTTTCTCAGTAGTCTGTGTGGCTTTACTGCCCAGAATCTCAGTTCCTTTCTGAAACGAGGACACAGGCAGAACCCAGGCGTGTTGGGGCTAACTATGCCCATTCCTAGCATGTCCCTCTTTCGGAGCAGGAGGGTGGTGGTGAGGGCAGTCCTCCCGCCACTGGCGAGGGTGCTTCTGAGGATGGATCGTATTCTGAAACCTTGAAATCTGATGTCACATCATAGCCTGCCACCTTGCTTCTTTCTGGTCAAACCTTTCTCCCCAAACTGAACAGAGCCCACTGGTACCACGTCTTGCTTCCTTCCATCAGGAGCAATCTGGCAACCCCACTGGACAAGCCAGTGAGTCTTCGGGCCCGGTCTGTGCACGGGGGTAGTTACACAGCTGGTGGTTAATCCGTCTCATTTTCAGCACACCGCCTTTTCTTCTGGCAATGCAGTGCTCTCCATCCTACGTGTCTCACATCTACGCAAGTCTACATGGCAAGCACAAAATTTACATTGAGCCAAAAAGTAGCTCTTTGAAATGCTTCCGACTTTGTCCTGTTTTCCTCTGAGAGTCCTTCAATTTTGTTATTGATGATATACCTGCTGAGTGTAAAAATCATCTCCCATGTAGTGGAACTCAGAATAGTAGCCCTTTCCTTTGTATAGGAAGTTTGGAAAGTTATAAACCAAGGGGGACTATATAGATGAAGACTGGGGGAGGGGCATGGAGCAGACCTGAGAGAAAGAAGTTAATTAAGAAAACTCGATTCATGGTACTTACGATTTCAAGAAAGAATGAGAAAGGAGAATCATAGGCCTTTACAGCTGCCCAACCATTCCAACCTAACTTCCTGCCAAAAGCAAAACTATCTTCTGACTCTCTGGCATAATCAAGCAGTTACCGCGAAGTGTTGCATGGTCATACTATAAGGAATATGAAATAGAAAAACTGTAATAAAAGAATGTATATAGTAGGACAAAATTAAAATAGTACTAAAATAATCTTTGCAAAAATGCACAGATTTTTCCCACCGTATTGGAAAGAAATCTGAAATTCAAAGAAAATGCCAGACTTGCTCAAGATCACCTGGGACCTCAGGACAGAATGGGGCAGTGGATAACTTTCACACTCTTTGTACCAGGTCAGGATGTCTCAGTAATAGTCTACACACCCGCCAAAGTCATCCTATAGCATAGTTAGCACCACGCCTACTGCAGAGACTCGAAGGCAGCAGAATCACCATTTCAAGAGTAAGGTTTATAGCTGTACTTAATGAATCTGAATAGATGTTTTTGCCCAGACATAACTTTCTTTGGATGGAAAATCAGAATTAAGTCTAAAGAGCCACCTCGCCAATGTTCACTGTTGTTATGCTTTGTTAGTGATAAGCCTAGCTAAAAAGGAAATAGAATATTTATGAACTTCCATGAAAAAAAATCTGCCAGATTCACTTTGGACTACAGGGCAATAAAGGTGATTTTATGTAATATTGAAAGGAACTGTTTTGGGAACTGGCTACTGTGGTGATTCTGAGAATTACGGACACAAAGTCAAATTGGGAGAGTGGGCCATTCTGTCTTCATATAGGAAAAGTCATTTTAGTTTTTGGGATGTACTAAAATGGAGATTAGCACTTGCTTATTTTCTTGAAAAACCATTGCTATAGTCCAGTGCAACAGAACACTGCAGGCCAGCTGGTCAGCCGTTGGATTCAAGTTCAGAGGAACATTTATGCACACACATAAAGACTCCACGGCATATACCTAATTCTCCTATTTATAGGGGTTTGAAAGGGGCTAAATATAACTACTATTATAATATAAAAGGTTAGACCTATGCTTGTGAAGATTGCATGAACTCTAGCATTCTTCAGCGTGGAAACTTTATCGGACCTTAATGATGCACCTGATCCAATGCAAGTCTTTGTTACACTTTTTCTCAAATTGGCTTCTGCCTTCTTTGAAAGGATGGCATTTGGAAAGAGGCCATTGGAAACCTTGAATAATAAACTTTTGGTGACAAGTGGATGGGTGTTTGGGGCCAGGAGGGAGTAAATGGAAGCAAGAATGACTTGTTTTCTGCAGACACACAGCTTAGGGGAATGTTTTCCTGGGAGAGCACCCTCCACCTCCTCCACTGAGTCATTCCACCCCCTCGTTCGTGTCGGCGGATGCACCACTGCCCGGAGCGTCTTTAATAACAGTCACCCACCCCACCAGGGCTGGCTTCCTTTCCCTGCTTCCTTATGCTCTCCCAGGACAGCTGTAGGCGAAGAAAAGAGAGTCAAATTTATTGATGTCCCACTACATCTCCAGGCAAGGTGTGGACAGAGTTCCAGTGAGTAATTTGGCGTATCATGTCTATAAATGCCACATGTGTGATTAATGCGTACTTGAGATATGTTCGTGACGAAGCAGCTCTCATCAGCGGTAGGATCTGTGCTTCCTTTGCAAACACGGGCCTTGCTGTGGCCTGCAGCCCCCCACTGGCTCCTTGAACTGTGGAACCTCTCCCCAAAACAAGCTCCGCCCTGTGGGGAAGGCCTTTTTCTCTCCTCTCCAGGGCCACCCTCCTGTTGAGTCTTTATTCTCATTAGCTGGCTTGTGGCAGAAATGTTCTTGACACAGCAGATGGGTTTGGTATTTCTGAAAACCAGCAACATCTTTGTCATTTCTACCCTGTTCTCTTAGCTACTGTTTCTTCTCCAAGTAGTCTGGGTCATTTTTAGTAATCATCATATATATTCTGATGATTTTGCTTCAATATCAGAACAGTCACAGCATACTATATAAATACCCTTGTCCAGTATACAGACAGAATATTAGGGCTCGTCCACAGAACACCCACAGGCTGGGATAAATTTTGTTTGGCATGATGGCTTCTTAGATGACTTGGAATGAGGAAATAGTGAATAGATTTTGAATATTTGAGGTGTGAAGTATCAGGCATTGAGATGTGGCTAATGGATTGTGCTAGAAGAAATAGAGTCTAATATTCATGGTGTTTGAAACCTTTTAAAAAGTAATATACCACTGAGTAATGTTTATCTTTATTGAACACAAGAGAACTTGAGAGAAGGGGGAGCATAATTGGGTTAGAGAATACTCCCCAGCAGTGACTCCAGAGCCAAAGCAAAACAAAGGTGCCATAACAATTGGATGATCTGGGACCCGGTCCAGCTATTATGAAAAATTAAAGCAGACTGATTTATTTTTCTGTGCTTGTCCCAAGCAGGCATACGATGTGAGCAGCCTCTTGAACTCGGTAAATAATAATATGAAAATCTCTGCTTCACTTGGGCTGTATAAGTACAATTTTGGAAAATGCTCCTTCTGGAAAGGACTGCACAGATGGGCAGGAGATATGAGTCATGGTGGCTTCATGAGGTTCAGCCAGCTTCTGGTGAGTCAGCATCCTTCTGCAGGACTGCAGCACTTGCTGACTGAGTGTGCATTGGATTTGCTAGCAAAGGACAGAGGAGGACCCTGCCTCCAGAATGTCACATTGAAAACACTGTTTACTAGCTACAAGTCCTTCCTTCTCGTGGTAGTAGGAATGATCACAACGATAGCAGTGACGTGTTTAGCTAATTATTCCTTCACAGGCCAAAAACAGAGTTGTAAGGACAGGATGAGAACATAGCACCATATGGATGGAGGGAGTATGTAAAAAAAGATGGGTGATGTTTGTGAAAGTGACCACGGGTTGTCCCACATTGGGGAAATTGAATGAGGAACACCAGTTTGTGATGTGAGGTGTATGGGGGCACTGGGTGGGAAGAAGACACACACAATGAACAGGAGAGCAGAGAGGACCAGCTCCGTGGGCCATCATGAGAACCTGTGGGTGGAGAGGCACTGGATACCTGGTCACATTTCCAATGCTTGTCTGCCCTCCTTGATGACATCAGTACAGTCTCCAAAAGATTGCACTGCTTGAATTGAAAGGTTCATTTTACAATGGAATGCAACTTATTCAATGAAGAATATCCTGGTAACTGTACTATTATTCTGGCTTACTCTTCCCAAGCACGGAAGAGCAACTACAATGAAGAGAACTTGGATAACGCTAACAACGTTTAACAACTACATGGAATGGCCGCCGCGCGAGCAGAACTGCCAAAGAGCTAGAATACTTGCTGGATTATGGGGAGGTCTGGGGACTCACGTGGTGGCAGGTGGAGGGGAGAAAGTTTTGTGATAATTGTAGCGGTACCCAAGGATTTCGTATTTTAATAACCAGTCATACCAGTTAAATACAAACCCTGAAGACAACCAGCAGTCCCGTAAGCTGTGTAATGAAATAGATTGGCCACAGCAGGTTGAGAGTCCTTTCAGAAGCACCAGTAAAGTTTACAGAGCCAAGGAAAGAGTCCATATCTGAGACCCTTCTCGTCTGTGAAGGCTCTTACCCTTTATCAAACCACATTTGTTAACCAAATGGGACAACTAATTAAAAAAGGATCCTCCCATACCTTTTCTCTCCACTAGTAGGGAGGAACCTCAAGGAAAAAGTGTATATTCAGCAGAGTTGATAAAAAAGGTCACATTAAACAGAGGAATATTAAAACACAGGTCAAGTTGATCTGGTCCTTCCAGATTTACCTCTAAATTCTAAAATGTTCACCAGTAACTACATATTTGGAACAGATGTTGAGCCCAGCCGGGGATGCAGTAATGGCCTGGTGATTCAGGTTATTACCGGGAACTGTAGCGTCCTTGACATATTTGAGATTAGTGCTAATTCGTAGAGTGTGTTTAGGTTCCAAAGCATTTTGCAAACATTTGGTAAACGCGTGCAAACATGCATATGTTCATTTGGACAATATGTGTAATTATCCTTGAAAATGTATCTAATTGGCTATTTAGTGATTACATAACCAGGATCTTCCCCCCGCCCCCCAGGAAACAGTAGGTGGTTAAAACTCAAAGGAAATTATACTCATGTAGCATAGCTCAGTGATATGCTTGTGGGTCTTTAATATTTACTGCTGTTTCCTAACATAAAATGCATTTATGCATTCACTTTTTTACTATCTACTACAAATATGTCTTTTTTTTAGGCAGAGTTATCTTAGTGATCTAGTAAATAGAGTAAAGAATTTGATATTAGTTTTAAAAATTGCTTTAGACCAACATCTCAGAAAAAGTTTTCATGTTTATTTTACAGAGACATTTTCTTTGTATTTAAAATGAAATATTTGACAAAATATGCCACATATGAAAAATATGTATGGAGAGGTTCGGTCAAGTTCAAAATAGCATCGTGGTAAATTTTGCCAATTGGAAGAAGAGTCCAATATTAGAAAAAAAAATTGTTTTCCAGGCTTTCTGTGGTTTTATTTAACATACCTCCCACCCGAGTTCTAAATTTATTTCCTGAAGTAGCTAAGCTTCTGGGAGAGAAATTATGCTGCAAGGTAAGAGTTTATAAGGAAGCACACAGATACACTCACACATCACACTGAGCGCAGTTCCACCGCACACCCACCACTTGGTAGTCTGCTAGAATTTCAGATGAGATGAGTAAAAATGTAGAATTAAAGTGATTCTTTCAAAATTATAATGATGAGTTAATAAACATTGCCTGAAGTCGGGTTTTTAAATTCACCTGTCACGAACCTGCACATTTAGCCTATTTTGGTGTTACAGATATCAACTTTGATTTTGCACTGCGGCAGGGAATTGAAGACATTCAGTTGTATTTGTTCTACTTCTGCTTTTTCTTTGCTCTATTTCAAGGTAGAATCCAGGCTTTGAAATTCCTTGTTGCATGTCAGCCTGGCAGAAAACGTAAGTCATCTTTAATCCAAAGCTTCCTTTTTGTTTTATATAAAAATCCCAGCCCTTAGAAGAGATGGAGTCCCAGAGTTAATGAGGAATGGGAGAGAGGATTGGAAATCAGGGAGAGTTAAGTCAGAAAGGAAAGGGGAGAAAGGACCACAATCCACTTGTGTGATAGGCCTGAGCCCTGCGGTCTGGCAGCACCAGGAATGAGGAGTCCTCAAAAGGATGGCTCTGTTTTTACAGACTTACCCAAATCTCTCTGCTCTAAGTGAGACCCAGGGGCTGAGGCCATAATAAGTGTACTCAAAAGTAGAGTAAAAATGGAAGAATATTAGAAGGACCTTTCCAAAGACTATAACTTTGTTTTATCTTTATCTTTGCTTTATCAACGCCTTATCGGTGTGTCTGTATGTGCATGTGTGTGCATGCATGTCAATATGGGGGTGGGAGTTGGAAGATAGGGCCAAGCAAGAGTGGGAATTCCAACAGTAGGGGTCATAGTTGAACTATGTTGATTTAAGAAAATAAAGATGTGATATTTCTCCTATGTGGTGAGGACTACATTCATCTCAACCACAGGTGACCCTTATACATAAAGAACTAAACTTTTGACCTGAATATAAATGGAATCCATTGATTTTTCTAGAAAAGAAATAACATCACAGTTATTGCATTATATCTCCTGTAAAGTTATTTCATGTCAAATAGCGCACGTACTCTATCTGTTCCTCTCCCTGCCCAATGAGGACATTTCATGGTTTTGACACTGTCGTTCCCTAGAGCCATGCAGTGAATAGCACTCTTTGCTAAACCTCAAAATGCCCTGATTCACTCCACAAATGTCCACAACCAGTGTTTACATATGCTGTGTCTACTGCGCACCTAGGTTTGGGTATATGGAGATTAACGGCATACCCAGCTCTCATGGCACTCAAGGGCCCTGTGCTGACAATCTGCTTCACTCCCCAATGTCTTCCTCAGTGAAGGAACTGCTGTATTTTACAGAGCCAGCCAACAGCGTCCCATATTTGAGTGCTGAGCAAAGGGAACGCTCACCAATCCCCCTTTTTTGGAAGATAAATTTGCATGTAGAGCTTCCCATTTCCCGTCCCGTCTTCGGAATGCATGTAGCAGGCACGATGAGTATGAGTATATGCTAGAAATGACTACGTTTTACAAAAATATCAGAAACTCTTTGTATTTCAATATGAGAGTACAGATTTCCAAATAATGTGATGTCAAGTAAATTTACCTTCTATGGACCTGCCAGCTCCTAAATATTTACTATACTGGTCAGAATCTTTATCAAACATCCTTTCATCCTCGTGGGTGGGATTATCAGCATCTACAAATAAACTGTTCTTTTTTAGTTAGGCAGCAATCTGCATAACACACCATAAGTGCCCAGAACTGGACCAGGAGGTGAGGCTTAAGGATGAAGGCTGCCTTCTCTGTATACTTTTGTTAAGCTCACTATTTTTTCTTGATCATAGCAGCATTTTCTGAGCTTCTTTCATTTAAATAAATACGTTTGGAAACATTTAGATATGATTCAGCAATATAGGATGTCAGATGAAGTTTAGAGATATTTCTTTTTTTTTATTTTTTATTATTTTTTAATTACTTTATTGTTGTTCAATTACAGTTATTTGCATCCTCTCCCCTCCCCTCCCCCCTCCCCCAGCCCCCACCTCCCCCCCCAGCCTCTCCTTTCCCCCTTAGTTCCTTCCATGTGTCCTCTACAGTGATTCCTGAAAACGCTTCTCCCCATTGTCCCCTCCCCACTCCCCCTTGGCTATTGATAGACTGTTCTTAATTTCAATGTCTCTGTTTATGTTTTGCTTGCTTTCTGTTTTTGTTGATTATGATCCAGTTAAAGGTGAGATCATATGGTATTTGTCCCTCACTGCCTGGCTTACTTCACTTAGCATAATGCTCTCCAGTTCCATCCATGCTGTTGCAAAGGGTATAAGCTCCTTCTTCC
>PVJI01023223.1:0-23833 GCA_004026765.1 Micronycteris hirsuta
ACCAGACCTGCCCTCAGCACCCACCGGCTACCTGACTTTGGATAAATCACTGACCTCTCCACATCTGTAAAATGGGCTGTTTGGATTAGATGCTTATGAGGGTTCCTTCCAGCTCTGGCATCCTTATTGCGTCTAATATATGGTCTCTGATAAAATGTGTGAGACAAAATTTGTAAACAGAGGGACTCATCTATGTTTGTCTTCATTTCAGTGCCTCTTCACAGAGAGTCTCTCCTACACCTGGCTGTGAGATGGGGCCTGCCGAAGCTTTCCCAGTTCCTCGTGTGTCTCCCGGGGGGAGTTCAGGCC
Source organism: Micronycteris hirsuta (assembly GCA_004026765.1). Classification (NCBI taxonomy): domain Eukaryota; kingdom Metazoa; phylum Chordata; class Mammalia; order Chiroptera; family Phyllostomidae; genus Micronycteris; species Micronycteris hirsuta. The sequence continues at coordinate 310 of PVJI01023223.1, forward strand.
TTGGCTTTACCCAATGAAGAGGGTGCCACGCCAGTAGACTTAGCGTTAAATGGTGGACACTCCGAGCTGGTTGAAGACATCACAAAGTGAGTTTGGCTACTTGGTAGTTTCTTTCTTAATCTGTTTTTATAAAGTCTGCCAAACATGATGGAAAAATCAAAATAACGAAACCACAAGCTAATATTGGTTTATGTTTTACCATTAGTACTCATGTATAAAGTACAGATATATATGTGTATGCATATACATATATGTGTATATGTATATATGTATGTATAGTACACACACAGATATTCAGATATATTTGGCATTAATACTTCATGTGGGAGAAGGAGTTAAAGTCTCAAAAGTCTTGTAGGGAGCTATAATTAATAATAACCCCCAACCGCTACTTATCTTTCAGGTTTCAGCCTAAATGTCACTTCTTCAGAGGGGCCTTTTGTGTTATGGTCCTTTATGATTATTAATTCATAATAGTAATTGTGATTAAAGTGATTAAAATTATTCACTATATTAATCATAATTTTGAATTTTATGTACATAATGATTGTCTAATTCATGTATGCCTCCCTCCTAAATCACCTGAGGGCTGAAACTATTTCTGTTTTACCCACTGCAGTGTTCAGCACATAATATTTATTGAAAAACATAAAATAATATTCACTGTTGAATCAGTGAATAACAGACAAACCCTAAAATACTAGAAAGCCAATGGATGGTTATCAGGCTCTAGTGAAATAATTTAAAAGAAATAAATTGTCAACTATTAAGTTATGTATGTTGATGATGAAATCCACACTTTTAAAGAAAAATGAAGGTACTGTTTGAATGGTTTTAGATCTGTCACTCAAGTTTCAAGAGGGGGATTCATATATGGTAATTTTCTTCACTTAATATGTGGTAAAAACTCCAGGTAAATGGGAGAGTATATTAAAAATCACAAAATGCCAGATAAATATTAAATGTTGTTAGAATTATTATAGTATTAGTGGGCTGGTTTTTCTTGTTTGGCTCATGGAACTCAATGTAATTAATTTCTGTTGTATGATATGTAAGTGGACATTGCAGTAGAAGTCAGAGCTTTCTGGGGGGTTTTTTCTCTCTCATTTGGTTACCAACCGAGGAAAGAGTCCATCCACAGAGAATTGCCCCCTCCTTTTTTTGCTCTGACATGGCCCCACTTTCTTGGCTAAAAGGGGAAGGCAGGACAGCTTCCTTCGACTTAGTCATTTTCACACCGAGATCCTGGGAGGATGACTTCTTCATCCGTGGGGACTTTTCTCTTTCTGCTGAGTACAAGACCAGGGGATAGTATGTGTTTTACAAATTTGCACATCTAATAAATCTATTTTTGGGTGGGATTAGAAGTAGACTGTAAGTGAAATTTAGAGCTTTTCTCAATTGATAGCAGTGATCAGATTGCTCAGGCTTAGAGTCCCTTTGCCTGAGGGGCTTCTCATTGGAATAAGAAGTTATTTCCTGGAAGATTCTGGAGTCCCTGCCAATAATTAGTGTCAAAAGTTTAGGAAGATGCCCCAAATCTTAGAGTGTAAATACCCTTCATGAAGATCCTTTTTGGTCACTTCATATGACGGAGATGACATTTATTGGATTGGAAGTATACTATGTTTTTGTAAAGCAAGTGTTCGTTAACAAAATGAGGTCTTGGCTGAAGAGGAAAGAGGCAGAGCGCTAGTTCCGGGCGGTGAGGACCCTGGGAGCAAGCTGGTGGGATGTGACAGCGTGCTGAGGGGGGCTGTCAACTGGGAGCCGCTCGCGTTTTCCTCCCGGGGCTTCTCCACTGTGTTTATTGCGTGACCTTCTACGCCCTCCAGAATATTGTGATACTAGCCATGAAGCCTACATGTAGCTAATAAATGTGTGATTGTTCTTAGTCAAAATGGAACAGAAAATAAGCTGATATTCAAGAATTGAGTTTGGCAATATTGCTCCTTTGTTTATGAGTGCAGTCAAGAATACAACACAATCAAATTTACTCAGGTTTTAATTTGCATGAGAAAATGATTTACAGAAGTCAGCCAGTGTGTTTTGAATATCTCCCTTGTTTGTAACATCCAAACCTTGCCACGTTCCCTGGAGATGGTGTCTGTTTTCCACTGTAATCACCTAATAAACTGGTGGCTGCCGGCTAATTTGTTCTGCTACATGTGGCCCCTTTAAAGGGAGAGGCGTCTTTTCAGATTGAAAGAACAAAATATTGAGGTAAAGTACAAGGTTTAAAAGTCAATACTATTTCATTATTTATATAAATCTTTAATGCACATAATTGTATGCATGGCTTTTCAGTTGCTGTCTTCTATAGGTAGAAAAAGAAAGATGGCTTTATTAGAACCTGTTTACCTGATCTTATCGTCAGAAGGTGGCTTTTGAGGATTGTTCTGCCCGTTGGATTATCAGGGGCAATGAGGGTGCTGGGATTTGGGGGCTGGTGTTTCCGGAGCTGTGCATGGGTTTTTGATTTGTGATGGTTCAGTTTCCAGGGCAGACGTTCCCCAGGCTTCTCCCGAGTGCAGCTCAGCGAAGATGCCTTCCTGCTGTACATTCACTCGCCAGAAACGCTGACCCTGACGCTCAACCACACGGCCGAGCATTTGCTGGAGGCGGACATTAAACTCTTCAGGAAGCACTTTCGGGATAGAGCCTTTCTCACCAAGGTTTGTGCCCTGTTCTTCCAGCACACGCCTGGGCAGCGCAGACAGGGCGCTCCTTGTTTGGGGGGCAGTGTTTTTGTAATAGAAGCTTGGGGGGGGGCTATAGAATTGGAAACTGTGTCACACCATAGAATGAAGATTATTATGTAATATTTTGGTAGTGGAACATAGTGATTTACATAATATTCTTGCTTCTTTTGCTTTTTATGAGCCAGCCTTGCCAGTGTTAGGTTTTGAAATTCTAACATTGGATATTTTCTATTCATTTATTGATGACATTATAATTCTTGTCTAAAGAAGTTGCATGTAGGATTGTTTTCCGTGTCTAATATCTATGTGCGGGTTTCTTACTGCTCCGATGTAGTTAAGCACGTGCCCCAGTGTGCAGATTCTTCTTGAGTGGGGCCTGGTTGCTTGAAACCTGTACCTTTTTGCTGAAGCTTCCCTCCTCCCTCCGGGGCCCACACACCAGCGTTGAGCGCTGTCATAGCATGCCCATCTCAGGGTTTAAAGGTTTTGTCTCCATTATCTTTATTTTCTGTGGAATCTAGAATAATATAAGAAATATTTATATCTTTTAATTATTATTAAGCAAAATGTTATTTTGAGTAGAAGGGCTGAGTCAGCCTAGTTGAGAGCACGCAGGGTGCCGTGGGTTTACTCGCCAGATCCCGGGGCCCTGGTCCTCCAGCACAGCTGTTCCCAAGGCGCGGGTTCCATGGCTGCGGACCCTGCAGAGCACACAGTTCCGGAAACTGATACTGGTATTTATCACAGATTGTGTAAAATGTTTGCTCATAGCATTAAAGATTGAGCCCCAAACACTATATATAAAATAAAGGTTATTGTTGGCTTATTCAATATAGGGTTTTATTTAAACAACTAGAATGAAACATACTCTTCAGACTATGAACTACTACCTCCTTTTGTTGGGTTTTTGTGAATTTAGTGTATGATTTTCTGGCATATGGTGTTCCCTTGTTTGGCTTAAGGATATTTGTCATTTAAAGATATGAAGACTTTTCTGGCTGGTGTCATTCAGTGGCTGGTGTCATTCAGTGGTCATCCCATAACAGAAGGATTGAGGGTTCAATTCCAAGTCAGGGCACATACCTGGGTTGCAGGTCCTGGTCTGGGCACCTACAATCTCAGGTCTGGATGCGTGTAGGAGGCAACAAGTGCATGCTTCTTTCTCTGTCTCCTCTTCTCTCTCTAAAAGCAATGGGAAAAAACCAGAAAGATACTAAGCCTTCAGCCACCCCTGTGGCTTCTCAACCAGGCCCCCAGGTGTGGCGATTCTGGCTGGGCAGAGACTTGGCCTGGGAGCAGCATCGCTCAGCGTGCACTCGATCCCACGCCGGCCCGTCGGGGCAGAGTTCCGCAACGTGTGTGCTCTTAGAAGGGGCTCTCAGACCACAGCGTGGTGACGAAACTCCTGAGAGGCATGGAGCGAGCTCTGGGGATAGCAAAAATTATTGAACTCTCTTTCCATTATCAAATCCTCCAACTTGTTAGTTTGGATTTGTGATTTCTCATAACACATTCAAGATAACATTGCTCCCCTTGGGGAAGATTTAGAAGGAGTAAAAGTAGATGCCTCAATAATCTCTTGTAGTAGACTTTACAATAATAAAGACCCAATAGAAATTGCTTTCCAGTTACTTGGAGATTTTCATTTCACGAAAAATTGAGAAAATTTGTTTATGGTAAAACGTCGATAGAAGAAGCAGTTGAAATGGAGTAGCCTTGTGTTCCAGGTGTCCCTTTTCTCTTTCCAGCCCTGGTTGCATGGCTGTGGGGGGCAGGGAGACCGAAAGGGAACGCGGCTGAGATTCTTTAGGATGTTCAAAGGCATCAGTTCTTACCTGCTTGACAAAATGTTTTGATGGTATTACTGAATTTAAATTCTTACTTGGTTAGATGTTATTTTAAATGTAAGCAGATGGTGATACATAGGTTGTCTACACTAAAGCTTTACCATTTGGAGTAAAAAAATATGACATTTTATATTGTAATCAGTATTCCCGCTTTATTAAACCTTAGCTGTGTAAAAGCCTGTTTTGATATCTGACTTGGTCTGAGGAACTAATTCATTGCCAGTGGACCACAGAATATCCTCAGTGCTAGGAGGCACGTTCAGCCTCAGGCTCTGGGCATTGCCCAGTTATCTGCAGCCTTCTAGAACAGCTCTCAAACCATGCTGCAGAAACCTAAGTTTGCTTTAGCTCACCCAGGAGCCGTTCGGGGTGTTGAGAGCCACGCTCGTTCAGAGTTGTAAAGGATTCGTGTTATAACATTCTGTTATAGCTGCCATTGGTGGACTGATCATTTATAATGATTATTAAATGTTAAACGTTGACAGCTTGGTGCTACATATCCCAACTGGCCAAACCTTAGCTGTATCTTTTAGTCATGTTGCAGTTCTCTCCCTGTGGCAGCTTATTGTTCATCAGAATGCTGAGAATTTAGTTCCTGGTACACTGAGCTGAATCACACGCCTCGGGGATTCGGGCGTCCGTGTCAGTTGCAGGGCTGCCGCCCAGGTTTGCCCATGTGCTCAGTCTGGAACGTGCGCTGACGCAGTCTTGGGCTGCTTTACCGTTTGGCTCATTAGCACATAATTCTGCTTTTCTTCACATTTTCACTGGCTGTGGGAAATCCATTTGAAAAGAAAACACACAGAGGGTTCCAAAGAGGGCAGCTTCTCTCCGAGGCTCACAAACTCAGTCTCAGCCAGGGACAGCCTGCACCGGCGTGTGTCAGCTTGCAACCCAAGGCCCGTGCTCCTCCCAGGTCCTCCTGGGTCCTCCGGGTGATGGTGGCCCTACCCCACTGTTTGGGCCCCCAAGATCCCTGTGTCTTGGGGTGTGTGCGGGTATTGGTCTAGGTGCACAGATGTATAAAACAGTGGCTCTTCTTTCTGGTTTTAAGATTTTCTCTTCTCTGTCTCCCATTTTTGGTTCATGTATCTTGTTCCCAGGAACCTTGTTGTGAGCTGGGGAAGCAGTAGAGCGGCGGGCAGTGGTCCCCAACCTTTCTGGCACCAGGGGCTTGTTTCCTAGAAGACAGTGGGGGGATTTGGAGGGGAAGGAGGCAGGGTGGAGGAGACAGGAGGAGGCGGAGAGCTCAGGGGAGCTTCAGTCAGGGCCCAGTTCCTAAGAGGGGTTGGGGACCCCCCTGCAGTAGAGGGTTAATTCCAGGGATGGTTTTGGCCCCTGCCTTCAGGTTCCCCCAACATCTCTCATCGTCTTCGTGGGGTGCTGCCTATCTTTCCCGACTTCCCCAGGCCATACTTCTGGCCTGTCTCAGCTCTGAGGTCCTTGAATGTGGTTTTCATCTCTTTGTTGCATATTTGAAGATTCAAATGGTATTCTGTGATTTTTTTTCTTGCTTCCTTAGACTCTTGAAGTGCAAGAGACCAGACCAGAGGAAAGACCAGATATGCCCTCCAGCGCGGCAGAACCTGAAGAAGGTATGCGCACCCCTTCTCCACCTGGGGAACCCAGAAAGTGTGCAGGACTCAGGAGCGCACGGGGGTTGAAGTGCATGGATGAAGCAGAGCCGGAACGAAGGGGATCAGAGGCACTATCATGGTTGGGCAACACTGCACGGGTCTCTGACAGCGTCGAGTGAAATATTCTATGTTTTCTGCTTTCTGTGTTTTTCATTGGCATTCACTGGGAGCTCTTGGCCAGGTCTTCCCTGGCTCCTGATCTCCAGAGCACTCTCCCAACACAGATTATTCCCCTCAGTTTCCAGTTCAGTTTCTTCATCCCATTCAGTCCTTTATCACTGGCTCGCTCTTTGGTTTGTTTCACCATTGTGGAGCCCCTACTCTGTGCTGGCCTGGTAGGTCCTCAGGAAGATGGAGCTTGTAAGGGTGCTTTTGTTGTCACAGGGGTTGTGGGGGACACCCCTGGCCTGTGGAGGAAAGAGGTGGGCTGTGGGATGTTCTCTAGGGTCCTGCACAGTGGCTCACAGTCCTGAGGGAGCTTCAGAGCCTGAAGGTACAATCTGCTGGAGGTGGGAGTCCTGACAGGAGATAAAATTTTTGTGACACATTGTCACCCTTCTCTTCCACGTCGTAACACATGGAGTCACGTTGATGCCCCACTTGCACATAACAGCCAGCTCATTTGCTGGGACACAGTACTTTCTTAGTTTTCCCAGCTCAGCAGGTTATCTGGACATGCACTGTCTACTTCAGTTCAGGTTCTTTCCTCTTTACAGACACAAATAAGTCTGATCTGTTAGCGAGTCCTACAAATAAACACAAGTTTGATCCTAGGGAGCATTCTCGCCTCTGTCCTCGAAGGGTCCTGTAGTCGTTGTATGGAATGGATTCTGATTTTTGTTTGTTTTTATTTTCTAAAACACAGTAGTTCCAAGAACCTGACATCATTATGTCTTCTAGGGTAGTTTGACAAAGGTTTTATATATTGAAATAAATGTTATCTTTGATCAGTTTCCTTTTGCTTTATACATTAGAGTATTGTTTTTATTTTTGAAAGTATATGTGAGGACAGGGTTATACATATTTGGAAGCAGGGTGCCTCACCTCTGTAAATCCAGGAGGGTGGAGGGGCATCACACATGGTCTGTCAATGTGAAGGGAGAACAGTCTGATGGTCTGAGAGCCGCCATACTGGACACTGGGGTTGGGAGAAACAATAGGACTGGATCTTTGTCCCTAAGCCACTCATTGTGGACAGCTGGTTAGTAGCTTTGACTCTTCTTGCAATTAGCAACAGGTAGTATAATCTTAAACTCTTTGTCCCCATGTTTTTTCAAAAGTCATCCTGGAGAAGGAAGATTTGTGGCAAGTTGTTGGAAGTCTAAATGGCCTCCCCCCCAACATTGCACACGGTCCTGCGTGAAGTGACCAGCTGAGCTTTCTGCCCAAGCCGCATGTGCTTGGGCCCCTGTGGGAACGCCCCACTGCTTTCTCCTGGGAGCGCCGTGCTGGCTGCATTGAAGGAGCTGCAGCTTGCCCTGCCTGCCCAGGGAGGTGGTGGGCAACTTCACGCTTTCTTTAGGAGACTTGTAGGGAAAACCTCTTCTGGCCTCACGTGAGGAATGCTAGCTTCTTCTGAGCATTTGGCTTGCTGTGCTGCTGTAACTAGAACTGATCAGGTTCCTTGCTTCTAGTTGGCTGATAAAAAGTTGCAGCTAAATTTCTGGCCAGCCAATTGGAAATGTGTAGGGTGCTGCCGAATGCATTTTTGCATTGCCTTTATTGCGTAAGCCTTCACCTGTGCTTTTCCTTTGTTTATTTTTTAAACCAACTTCTGATTTTTACTTAATGTCTTGTATCTTTTTATTCCCCTGTAATACACCTTCAACCTAATTTAGAACAAAGTGAAGTCTAAATATATACTTAAAGTCCAAGCTTTTGCCCTTACGAGGCTAACAATTTGAGATTGGGGCAGGAAAACAAGCTGGCAAGTAGCTGGAACCCACCTTGACAGCTCTGGGGAGCTGCTTGAAGTTAAAAAGTCTAGATTATTATTTTAGGAAGGTCACTGTGAGAATGTGGAGAATGGATTGGAGGGGCCAGGGGCTGCTGAAGTAATGCAGAAGGGGTCTGCATCAGACCAGTGCAATGAGTTTCGGGAGGGGGGGTGCATGGATTCTGTCCTGAAGGTGCGGTATGTCAGGTGGGCGAAGAGGCAATTCCTGGTGTGTCCCTGGGTGGGACAGGCCTCACGGGAAGCAGGATCATGGCAAAAACTGCACGGTTTTAGACAGGCTGAGTTTGATGGGCCTAGGGGATAGTCAAATTAATACACCCGGATGCTAGATGGACTGAAGTCTCTCAACCAATAAGCAAAATAATTTGGACAGAAACTCAAGTCCTCTAACTCCAAATAATGTGTGTACTTTATAGGTCTTCTAGACAATGCTTTGATTCATATGCGCTTGCGGGACATTAGAAACTGCATGCACATTCCAGCAGAGGGCAGTATTCAACTAAAGTGAAAATACTGTATTCGTTTTTGTCCATTCATGACCCTGGAGTTGACTCCACTGGAAGAACAAAACATTCTGAGGGTGAGAGCTTGCTTTTCTTTTCCTTTAAACTCCAAAAGCAAGCTTTCCCTTTGACATCTACGGAAAGATTCTTAATAGCTCATGTTTTCCTGTTCCTCCTGCAGCAGGGAATGGGGGGAGCTGGGGATGCTCAGTCTAAGCTTGTGGCAGTAGCTGCCATTGATTTAAAAACTGTAACAACTTTAGTCGGAAATTTACTGTGCTGTTCTTGTCAGTGTGATAAATGGTTTTATTATTGTCTATGAACCAGTTATGTTTCTATAATTTTATGATTGTACCTGTACTTTCAGAATGATGGGAAGTTACCATATATATAACAAATGAGTTAAAGGGCCCAAAGTCATCTCATTTTTAACATGCTGAGATGAATAAACTAATTATTACTATTTGTTAATCCCTCAACATATTTTGTCCTTGCGTTTTTTGTCCTTATTTTGTGCTTTATTATCTTACTCTAGGATTTCCAACGAGCACTATACAGAGCACCAATCTTGGAAGATGTTCTGAAAAATAAGGGCTCTTTTGCCAGATAAGTAGAAAAGTCTGTGTATGAAACCCCCATGTTGGAGGCGGAGATGCAGTTAATGCTTCGTAGCTTCTAGTAAGTCTTGCAGTCAGGAAACCTGAGGGTCTCTTTTTCACAGTTCTCAGCATCTCGTGGAAGTGGTCTGTGGAAGGTACTTTAGAAATACTGCTCTTTCTCATTTTTACTGATCCTGTCCTTTCCAGACCTTAATCCTCCGTTTCCACGGTCACCTGGGCTCTCTCCACCCACTGGTACAGTGATGCTCAGGCCGGAACAGAAGCAGAGGCCGACTCGTGGTCCTCGTGAATTTTCAGATCACCCCTGCCGTGCCGCACACTTCTGTGTGTGTTCTTTGGGAAGCTGGTGTCTGCCTGGAGTTTACGGGGTCATGAAACAAGGAGAACCATTGCAACACCATTGACCACCGTGTAAATGCCTTAACTTCTGTGTCACCAGCTTCCTACTTTGTTAGCTTCTCCCCATTAATTATCTTCCACCTTTTCAGTGCAAGGAAAATGGAGCTGTGATTGGAACATGAGTTGCCATCACAGAAGGGAGAGGGCAAAGCCATTTCCTTCAGGGCTGAGGCAGCAGCTGCAGCAGGCCCGGAGGGGTTTCCTCCCCATGATCCTTGTGGAAGGCGGGAGAGGCCGTGGATCCCAACTCTGGCACAATCTAGGCAGACGGGTGGGAGTCCTGTGGGCTCCTTTACTTATTCATTCAATAAACATTTACTGAGTGCCCACTTTGTGCCAGGCACCGGTCTAGGCACTGGTGTTACAGCAGCAACCAAAAAGGCAAAGATTAAACAAACCCTGATTTCAAAGAGTTGACTGTCACTTAATTTCACTCAAGCATTTGTTGATTGCCAGGCACTGCTCTAGGTGCGGGGGCTTCAGCTTTGGGCTGAGCAGAGTTTGTACGTTCATGGAGTGTGCATTTCAGTGGTCGTGGAGAGGGGTATTTCTGAGTCAGGAATCAGTTTTTCCCATTGTATGCATGAGGAGGTGGCTGCCCAGAGAGGTCACATAACTTGCCTGAGGTGACACAGTTTGCGCAGGTAGTCAGAACTCACTATACTACAGAAAACTCACCACCCTTATGTAACATAGTATTTACCTACTTAGTCTTTGCGTTGCTGATCTAGGGATCTCTCCAGCATTTGTGTGACGGGAAAGTGCAAAATTAAAATCATTGCCTTGAAATGAACTCTCTGCCACATGTCTGGCCCGTCTCCTAAAGTTCTTATGATGGGAGGTTTGTGACCCACCACCGGCAACAAGCAGACCATGAAAACCCTGAGCTCTGCCACAGACTGGCCTCTGAGCATTACGCAAGTGACGGGGCTGCATTTTCTTTTGTAGAAAATGGTGGAGCAGGACTGTCATGTAATACCTCCTTCATAGTAAGGCTTAAGTGAGAAAATAAAGATAGAGCACCTTGACCAGTATCTGACAGTTGGTCAATGCTCTGTCATTATGAGTGCAAGCTACATCGCATGGCCAGGATGGACTTAGTGCTGATCACGTAGGGGTTAGGACAGCAGGACATAGCTCTTTGCGTTGCAGTGACAAGGTGAGCGTCTTGGTTACTTGAACATTCTCTAGACAGGGCTGCATCGCTTCTCTGTGTGCTCCGAGTGAGTGAAGTGTGAAGAGGAAGTTGTGTGGTGCACTTTATTTAATCTCCTGTTAGATATTATTGGGAAAACAAGAGGGCTTTTTTTCTGTGCAGAATTTCCTTTCCAGAATTTTTCATTTTAAATACTCTCACTCGATGCATTTTTAGAACTGTTAAATATGGCTGCGAGGTCTTACCAAGATGTAGATTCTTCACACCAGGATGGCTGGGACCTGAGCTGGTGGGGATGTAGAACAGAATTAGGAAGGCTGTTCTGCAGGGGGATTACTCTGTTGGGTGCTCAGCCCATATCTTAACCCTAGTATGGAATGTCCATCCGAGGACTCTATCAGTGTCGTTCACCGAAGAGTCAGGAATTTTGACAATTTCAAGATAATTACAAATCATACTTGGAAAATGTGCTGCCCAGCTCTGGGAAGTGATGTGTGCTTGTTTTTTCCATTATGCAAAGCTAGTTAGCCTTCTCTGTACTTTCTCTAGAGAATGACTTTGCCAACTCACTTTCTCCTCCTGTCCGCAGGGGAAAAAAAGTTTCGAGGACAAAAATAGGATGTCAAGCTGATATGATGCTCATTTTGTATGTTACTATAATAATATTAGTATTTTCTCACATAAAAAAGAAAAATTCTCCTTCTTGTCTCCCCCAGTTTATCACAGAATTTAAAAATTGTAGTTTGATTTGAGGAGAATCTGAGGAGATTTCTCAGAGCTCACCTACGTACAGCAGCTTCTGTTCACACCTGCTGTGGGTGCTTTGTTCCACCTGCGTCAGGTTTGCAGGCTCAGTGGGAGGGACGAGCATTAAGCAAGCATATCAACTAAGGAGTCTAATATAATAGAAATAAGCTTTAGTTGAAAATATAGCGAAGGATTTTTTTACACAAATATAAGTAGGATCTAAGTGTCAAGTCTTAGGGACATAACAGGGTTCCCAAGACAAAACTGAATCTTGTTTTTCTTTGAAAGATGACTTGCCTCATTTTATTCAAGCAATTGAGTAAATGAGGAAGATTGCATCCTGATCTCAATTTGAAATATAATGATTTAGAGCTTCTGTTTAGTTGCAACCAAATTTGGGGGCTGAGGGTATCTTTTTTTTCCTCCATGAATAAATTCTTTAATTACACTCCTAGATATATACTCAGAACAAATGAAAACAAACATCTCCATAAAAACTTATATGTAAATGTTCATAGAAGCATTGTTCATAACTGCCAAAAAGTGGAAACAACCCAAATGCCCATCAGCTGAGGAATGGACATGTACAATGTGGTGTATACATAACACAGAATAGTGTTGGGCAATAAAGAACGAAATGCTGATACATTACAATGTGAATGAACCTTGAAAATGTTACTCAATGTGAAAGAGGCCAGTTACAAAAGACCGCATATTGTGTGATTCCATTTATATGAAACGTCCAGAATAGCAAATCCCTTCAGATAGAATGTAGACTAGTGGCTGCCTAGGACCGAGGTGAGAGTGGGGGCGGCTGAGGAGTGGGTGCTAATGGGAATGAGGTTTCAAGTGGAGGTGATAAAAATGTTCCAGAATTGATTGTGGTGACGATTGCACAACTTCCAGTATATTAAAAATCATTGAATCGTACGCTTTAAGTGGGTGAATAATATGGTATTGAATTATACCTCAATAAATCTCTGACAAAAATATATGTATGGGGAGGAAGGAGTATATACTAGAACGTTAGGAGTGGTTTTATTGATTACTTTTTTGTAGTCTTTTTACAATTTTCTTAAACAATTACATTTTTGGCTCAAACATGTCACAAATAATTTCTTAAAAAAAGTATTTCCAAAAAGATATCCTTTCCAAAAGAAGGCAGAATATAAATACTAACGTTGTATTGTACAGGAACGTGAGTTGGCGTTCCCGGAGGGCAGGGGTTTCTCCGCTCACCTTGACACGCCCTCCCGGGCTGCTGATGCTGCAGCTCCCTGGGGCTGGGGCCTGGGTCAGCTTGTGGAGTCAAATGCAGTGTTGGGGCTTGTGGACTGACAGGGCTCACACCGATGTCTCTGTAGGTCAGTGACGCATTTTCCCCCCAGTCCATTTTTATTTTTGCTAGTATCCCACTTTTAGGGAAAAATGTCATTTGGAAAACTGAAACAGAAGGTCAAAGTGCTGTGGTAGCCTCTTAAGAGTGCTGGTAGCTTCTCAAATTTGTTCCCTTCACCATTTTGATCTGGCAGTTGTGAATCGGATGTGCACACTAGGCTAAAACAGTAAAGTGATACATGCAAGTGAAGTCATTGGAAGCGAAACGCCAATGAACAACTGGAGAGGAAAGGTGGGTCTGGTCTCAGAGAGGCGGAGGGGGTGGGAAGGAGCAAGGAGAAAGGCGTTCATCTGTCTGATCAGCCTGGCAGTGCAGAAGCTGTGATAACAGTGCTGGTATTGGCAGTGTTCGAAGTACTCATTCAACTTTCTCTTCCCTGGCTTACCCCCAGCTCGCCTAAGGATCTACCATATCTCTTCAGCGGTTTGGGCCGTCAGATCCAGGTGGAGGAGAGAAGCATTTATTTAGTACCTGTAATGGGCGAGGCACTCTGCTTGGCACTGGAGATACAGCTGTTGAACCAAAATCAACTGGGACCCAGCTTTTCTAGAGCTCACAGTCTGTTGAGAGAAAAGGATTCAGAAGACTATGAACTACCCTCAGGGTTTCTCTGGGTATGTGTAGAGTGGGTGGAGCAAGCTGAGAGCATGGCCCTTGTTTCCAGTGGTGCTTCTGATGCTGCAGGTCTAACCCAGTAGTGCACTTGACCATGGACAGATGAACCTGAGGATAGGGATGAAATGGTAGTAGTTGTCTGGCCGGCTCTGGTCATGATTCTTCTTGCCTCCTTTCTGGGGGTGGAGTCAGATGGCACAGCAAATGGTAGTTAAAGGAGAATACTGCACATTCTATATTTTCAATGTCAGCTTTTTTTTTTTTTTTTTGCTTGAGTCTAGCCTCTGTGACCCCATTTTTCAGGAGACAGGTTTGTGCACAGAGTCGAGCTCTATTAGGCTAATCTGTTTTTTAAGGCACTGAAATTAATCTCACAGCTACTTAACCCTGTTTTGAAAACCTTGTTCTCTGGTGCAGTGTCTCCGGTAAACATGATTATTACAGAGTATTTCTTGTTCCATTATATTCTAGTTTGGCAATAAAAAGTATGTTTATGAAGTTGATAATTCTGATTTAGAGAAGGTAATCCTTATTTCTGGGTGGGCCTTGAAGGCAAGATTAATAGATCTTTAAAACAGAATAGCCTGGAGTTACTGATAGCATTATCTGTTGAAGGTTGCTATAGCAATGAGTGGTTTGATTGCACTGTGCAGTTGGTGGTACAGTGGGTGAGTGTAAAAGGATCCTACTAATTTAGCAGAAACTCTCCTGGAGCAATTTAATTAAACCCCAGTGGAAGGAGTGCCAAATTCTTTGAAAGCTCTGAGATGTAGTTCTGTATAAACCTAGACCAATTAAAGATACATTATTTTCCTGTGTTTACACTCTGTCACAAATATCTTAATGATTTTAGGATAAAGGTTTTATAACTTTGTAAGTTAATCTTTTAAATGATGGAGTACAAATTTTATGAAGACTTATCTATTTTAATATGGTTTGTTTGAAAATGCAACCAAATTGCATTAGACAATATGGGAAGCCATAGGCTGGCAGTGTACAAAGACGAGCTTTCTGGCAGAGGCGGGAAGCTGGAGTGTGAATGCGCTGCCCGGAGCATGCACATTCTTTGTTATCGCGAGCTAGGTTGCCACAGTATGGGCTTCTTCATCAGCAATCTGGAATCAACTATGTACTATTCTTCTGAGCCACTATTGTGGGTATAGAATTCTTTAGAAACATGGAATCATCATAATTTCAGAACATCAGGTCTGAAATGGCTCTAAAGGAATATTCTGTAATGGACAAAATGAAAATGTGTGTGATGTCTGTGCAGATGTGTCTGGTAAAACTTTGGTTCTGGTTACCTTCCCCTTCTTTTTTTTTTTTTTTTTTTAAAGATTTCATTTATTTATTTTTAGAGAGGGGAAGGGAAAGAGAAAGAGAGGGGGAGAAACATCAATGTGTGGTTGCCTCTCACATGGCCCCCACCGGGGACCTGGCCTGCAACCCAGGCATGTGCCCTGATGGGAATTGAACCGGCGACCCTTTGGTTCACAGCCTGCACTCAATCCACTGAGCTATGCCAGCCAGGGCCTTTCCCCTTCTTTTTTAACACATCGGGGGTATCTGTTCCACTTACCCAATTTTTAGTAAAACCCCTACTATGTTAATATAATATGATACATATAGTAGGTGCTTCACATCAACTTTCTGCATCTGCGCAGTGGGGTGAAAAGGTTTGGACGTAGGTGCTTAAACAGCAGGCTGTTGGAGGGTCAAGTTGGGGCACATTGCAGATTATGATGCCCTGCAGATGTTACTCTGCTGCCACCCGGAGGCCTTGTGCGGGGTGTGCATTGAAAGGTGGGCAGGGATGCCGGGAAGAGAGGCTGCCTGGGCTGTTCCTCAGCCACAGCTTTGTCCTATTCCCGGTAAAGATCAGTTGACATGGCCACACAACATTGAAGCTATTATTCTTTTTTCACTTTTCCTTGTAGAACTAGTATAAATTCAATATCAGTACGATACTGTGGAGTGTAATATCTTATTACTTGTTTGATATAAAGCAACTTCAAAGTTCTTGTTATGTAGTTTTTTAAAAACATCATTCCCGTGAGGACGTTGCCTTCCCTACTCCATCCTTGCTTGCCTTAAGGTATAAATGAATCCCGTATACCTCTTCTAAGCAGAAACATGCATGAGAACTCCTGACATTGTGGCCAGGTAGTGAGAAGAGCTTGAAAAATCCACTTGGAGGTTTGAGGCCTCAGGTGACTTAACAGCCCTGGCAAAGTGAAGTAAGGAACTTGTAGTTAATGCACCTGCTGGGAAAGCAAGTGTGGTTTCCCCAGAATCAGCTTCAAGCAGGGCCACAGAGGCAGGGGAGCTGAGGGGCCCAGCACAGAGCCTTGGGGCCCACGATGTTGTGTGCTAACACAGATTCGGGCCATGATTCTTAGCTGCCTGCCCTTGCTAGGACTGTCACTAACCGTTTTATTTTCCCTGGGCTCAAGCTCGCCGTTGGTGGTTATTCAACAACTGTGGCTCTTGTTTACTGGCAACTAAGTGTTTGGGAAGAGAACCAATCAGTCAAGGCACAGAGAAAAATACCCCTTAAGTGAACCTTCCTGTACATCCCAGAACATCCTGACCCCTGATGTTTCCAGGAAAGACTTTATTCAGAGTGTGGGCACCCGGCATGCCTGTGGCTCATCAGTGCTGAACCTGCCGCTGCCCGAGATTGGAGTCTAAAGGCTATGCTGATGTCCCCGACTTTCACCCATGTCCGAGGGAAGGCCAGACTTCCCCCAGAATGAATGAGGCTCTTTCGAAACAGGAAATCTTTGGTATTTGAGGAATAGATGTGTGGGATTTCCTCAGGTGAGTACAAGTCATGTCTGTAGAATCTGTGCTATGTCGAAGGGCCTTCCGTTGGTGAGCAACCTTCCTCCTGAATCAGGGGCATTTATTTACTTAACGATCATTTTTTTCCCCTCAGGAAATCCTGGGCCTGTTTACATCTCCGTCCACACGAATAATAATACCGGAGGGTGGGCAGTAAGGTTATGAGATGCTGTGTCTGCAGAGTGCTGATTTTTAAGAAGCTAAATCTAAAAACCCAGCTCCATGCGGATGGCTCCTGGGAAATTCATTTATATGCATCATCTATGTTCTCTTTTTTCTCCTTTTTTTTAAAACAAGCTTCTATCAGCAGATCCTGATGAAAATTATTCCTTTTGCAGAGATTAAGAATTTGGTGTCCAGCAGATCATCACCTGAACAGGACGATGAAAAGGTAATGATCCCCTGCCCTCCTCGCCATTTCTTCTCTGCACTTCTCTCCAGAGTTGAAGTAGAAGTGAAGATCTAGTGGTAAAAAAAACGTTTAGATAAAAAAAACCCCAAGGATGTGCCCCAAGTCATATTCAAAATAACTTGAAATTGAATTTTCCTTATTGAATTGTCTCTCTCTATTGTCTATGACCATACATAGCTACCTTTCTAGGTTGAAATTTTATATGCAAGATGACTTAATACATTTTCCAAAACAAATTTGTACTTCGAGGTTGATAACCACAGATGTTTGCCAATAATGGGATTGCTCGAGTAAGCCTGGGAGAGATCCTCTTATGATAAGATAACCTGTGGATAGCTTGCAGTCCTATTTCAGCCTGGGACAGAGACTCCTCTTATTGTTAGGCTTTAAGTAATGTCAATTAAGGACAAGACTAATTTCCTGTTCATGTATGGTGATACATGTAATATGTCTTCACTGATGTTCTTGGAGGTTGTTTTTCTAGTTTACAAAAATAATAAACATTAAGGTGGCACATAGTAATTAAAACCCCCCCAACAACCTGACTTTATCTTTTCCAGTGTGTGAAAGGCGTGGGTCACCGGGATGAACAGGAGGACCAGGACAGCCTGGAGTCAGGTAGGTTCCAAACCGTTGCTTCCCTTTGCACTCATGAGGGTATCACAGTCCCAGGAATACAGAGGACAAGAAGAAAACATATTGTAGAAAGAAAGTCTTCCTTCCTGGGAGCTTTGTGTGTTTCCTAAAACCCACTCAGATAAATTTTCTTTGCCGCATCAGTTATAATACTATGATCAGGGGTTGAACTTCCATTTATGATCTAAAAAGCAGAACAGTTGAAACAAAGCAATGAAAGCGTTTTCTGAGCAGTGTTACTCTGAGCCAGCTCTGGCTTGTCATACGTTACCTCGTTATTCCTGTGAAGTGGGCACTGCCAGCGTCAAGTGAAGCTACTCCATTGGTGGAGAGTGAGTGGTGGAACTGAGACTCATTAACTGTTTTCCACCTGGCCCTGGAATCCCCAGGCTTACTGCTATCCCATTTTGATACCCAGTGGGACCCCTTTGGAGCTGAGCCTCTAGGATCTTATGCCCTGGCCTCAGGAAAAGGCCAGATGCTTGTCCTGAGGCGTGGCTGTGATGGGAGTGTCCTTCAGAGGATCCTGGTGCTCCCTTGGTGAAGTGAAGGTAGTTCTCCCCACGGGCCTGGAAATTCTCATCAGCTCACGTGCCTGAGGACACCTCCCCAAATCTCTTCCCCAGACACTTTCTAATTCATTGGCTCCTCAGACTCCTCTTTTGAGTTAGAGACTGGTGAAGCAGTTGGGTTTGAGCTCAGCTAGGTACCTGGAGGGTCTGTGAAGGCCTCTGGCCGAAGTGGAAAGCAGAGAAGCACAGACTTTCCTAGTTGGTTTCTGCAGGCTCAGCATAGCTGAGGCAGTTCACATACCTGGAAGGCGCAAGGGCAAAGCAGTCTTAGGAGCTGCGGAGAGTGAGGAGGTGGTGGCCATGGCAGTGAAGTGCTCAGGCTGCTGTGAAATCCGGGAAAACCAAAACAATGCCCAGGGTGTGTTAAGGAACAGCAGTGGGTGGGCCTGCGGAGCCTAGTGGGCAGGGCGCTCCCTGGAGGCCAGTGGTGTGTTGTGGACACGTTTGGCAGGCACTCGACAGAGCAGGTCCAACAGTTGGGAGATCATGGAGGATGAAGCGGGGCGAGGAGGAAGCACTCTCGGGGGTGGCTGGCTATGCTGCTGGTAGCTTGGCCACGAGCCAGCATTGGTTTGCTGGAGCTCCTGGCGTGAGGTGCTACTGAAATTGGAACAGAAACTTAGGCCGTACCCAGCAATACACACACCTTTAATACTTCTACTATATGAGGTAAGAGGAATAATTGACTTTCGGAAGAAGGGAGGGGAAGGAGAAATGAAAGCCAACATCTCCGTGTGGATGTGTCGCGGCCACCAAAGCTGGGAGAACAGCCCTTGCTCACGTGTGGAGGGTGCCTCATCCGCAGATTGCGTCATGCCTCCAGAACGTTAGCTCTGCAGAATGTGTTTCCAAGACAAATTGCTGGTGGGGGAGGCGTGTTGGGTGTGAAAACTATGAAATGCCAGGATTATTTTAACTTTAGGCCTTAACGACTCACTTCATTCTCAAACTGGTATACTTGCTGGGTAGAGAAGACACGTGCTAAGGATTTTGTAGTAGCCCGACCTAATCCAAGTGTTTCGTTGGTAACATCAGTGTGCCTGAGAACTGGGATGAAGGATGTGAGAGAGACAGCCGTGTGTGATGTTACTCCAGGGGTTTATGAAAGGGCTGTGAATGATGGTTCCTTGTGCTAATGTTTGCTTTTTTGTTGACTTGAACTTTTTTTAGAGTAATGAAAGTCACCTGACTTTATGCAAAGGAAATGATAATCAATTTTAAAAGAAACTTCTGAGACACAGAAAGGGGCAACAGGCAGTGAGCAATAGTCAGGTGATAAGCTGGAGTCTGCCACTGAAATCGGCTTTTCCACAAGTCTGATTCCAAACTTTTTTTATCTTTTATAAGTGATCATATTCTTCTTAGCCTCTAGGGAAAGGCTGATACCCATGGGGTCAAGGTGTATATCTTTGCTGACTTGTATTGTTAAAAATGGAGTGATGTGAGTTTGGTGTGATCTCAGAAACTACATCAGTGCTGTTTCAATAGAACTTTCTGTGATGATGAACATGTTCTATATCTGTACTGTTCAATATGGTCTCCAATAGCCACATATGTTTATAGAATGTGTGATGTGTGACTAGCGTGACTGAGGAATTGACTTTTAAATTTCATTTCATTTATTGCACTGAAAGTTAACTTTACATTGTTTTTGTTAACCCATCAAAGGGTCAAGAATCAGACTGGCCATTAGTTTATACACCAAAAATGTTGGTTGGAGGGTTAATATCTCAGGTGAATAACCTTTAGTGAGCTCATCCAAGCCAGTGCCCCCAAGCACCTCACTGGGTAGTGATAATAGGGTTACAGTCCATTTATGGTGAGTCAGGAGTCATGGCCCTGCTCTCGGTGGATGCTGTAAGGGCCTGGTGTTTTGCTCAAAGGGCGAACAAATATCAGTTGAAGGGCTGGGATATGATTCTGTTGCTGTCACAGTGGAGAATGGGACTCCTCAGGATATGTTTCCTTCATATTCTCAGCAGGTAGCATGAAAGGAGAGGACAAAGCATTTGGAGGAAATGGAAAAAGAGTAGGTAGGTGAAATGGAGCAAGACAGCAAATGGAAGGAAGGGTCCATTTGGCGCAAGGGTCCATTTAGTCCCCGATAGAAGTATGGAAGTAGAGGGAAAAAATACCATTTAAAAATAGAAGCTCAGTAGTGGGCAACAGCAAAGGCTGTGCTGGGAGAAGGGAAGTGAACACCTGGCCGGAATGAGTAGACACCGTGGGAATGCAGTGGGATGGCTGAGCTTCGGCTGCCCTGTTGGAATCCCAAGTGCAAACCAAGATGCCTAAACAATCACCGGATCAGCAAAACTGTGAATGGCTTGATTTGTTGCTCTCTTGCAAACTCTACTTTTAAAAAGTTTAATCTGAAAAAATAAAACCATGTGCCTGGTTAGAAATTAGGATGTCCAGTTAAAAGTTAGGTACATGCCGAGGACTGTGAAACAAGAATGCTGGTATCTCAGGTGAATTACAGAAGCTTCTGGAAGGTGACTCCTGCTGTCTCGTCAAGTGATGTTGAAGAGTGTGAGCGAGGTTGTGTGTGACAGCCAGATTTAGTGACACTCATACTGAGGCTGATTTTCTTGCAATAATTTATAAGCCATGGCTGCATTGGACTAAAGATAATTTTAAACTTACTTGGCTAAAACTGTATATTGTATTGCTGTTTGGATGGAGGAAAAGGGATGTGAAATGGACTTATTAAAGCAAGAACTAACTGTGTGAGCATATTTTTTTTTTCAAATTTTTAATTTATTGATTGATTTTAGAGAGAGAGGAAAGGAGAAAGAAAGGGGGAGGGGAGAAAGAGAGAGGCGCATCGATTTGTTGTTCTACTCCTTGATGCAGTCATTGGTAGATTCTTGTATGTGCCCTGGTGCCCGAACTCGAAATGGAACCCACGACCCTGGCATATTGGGATGACACTCTAACCAATTGAGCTACCCGGCCAACGCATGTGAGCATGCTTTAACTTTCTTCTTGGGGAGAGGGTGGAAAGGAGGTAGGGAGGGACATTAGGGGGGTGGTGATCGTGTTGCTTAGCATCATCCTTTTTGCTTGGGAAGCCCCCTTGCCCTGAAACTCTGGGCGTGAGACAGCGCCGTGTCTGCTGTCCTAGGCTTGGCTGGCAGACGGTGGGCCTGGCACAAACGCCAGAGAAGATTGTAAACATAATATCTCAGTAAATATTTTGTGGGAAAAAATTAACTTTTTTAAATTATAGAAGTAATAAATGCTCCTAGTAGAAAAGTCAGAGGTTTCAGAACAAGTAAGATAAAAAAAGAAAAATATCCCTATAATTTTCCCCCTCTAAGGCAGCTACTATTAAAATTTGGTACATTTCTTACCAGTGTTTTGTTCCATGCATCTATTTTTTACATAGTTGTGATCATGTAAACAATAGAATTTTGTATCCTGCTTTAGTCATTAAACATTGTATACTATAATTATGATCCATTTCAGAAGGTAGCTTTAATGACTCTGCATATGTTTCTATCCAAAATATGAATTACTTTTCTAAGAAGAAAGGGAAAATGCCATGGAGTCTTCTAAGAAGTATATTTAATATTTATGGGCTAGAACCACCCCCTTTTAAAAACAATATGTATTACTTGATTTTATGGAGTAGCTTGGTTTTAGTACATGCTGAGGCTCGAACCCAGTTATTCTTTGACACTTTGGGTCACTTCATTGCTATTGTCGTTTGCTACTTTTAGGAGATATGAGAAAAAGAAAACCTCTCAGTGGTGCCAGCACTGGGAGGATGGGCACAAGGGAGACAGATTAACCAAAGTGTGATGTGGAAGGGAGCCTGACTTGATGCCCCAAACTGTGTCCAGACCAATGGGAGAGAAGGAAGCAGAAACAGACAGAAACAAACACTAGGAAGTGAGGTGCTTCAGATTGCTCACGGTGTGTGACACAGACCTTCCGTAACTCTGAACCGAGACGGAGGAACAAAGGGCCCACACAGGAAGCTTAGGAAAATTTCAGCAAAGGGAAGCTGGAAGGAAATGGCTGGAAGATGTGAAGGAACAGCCTCTCTAGAACAGAATGTTGGGTGTAGCACAAACTCTCTCCCAGATCTCCATTTATGGATCTATCTGGGAGCTCCAGGCCCAAGGATTTCAGGGGCGAGCTGGGTGGAGCAGTGCAGTCGGTAGTTCTAATTAGGTTACTGTTTCCTTTTTTCTTATGGTGACTATAAGTTTTGAAATGGAATTAATGCTATTAAGCTATAAAAGTTTATACAACAGTGTCTTTAAGTTGTTTGTGAAAAGTTTGGCTATGGTGCCCAACAAGATCTTAAGTGTGGAATCTTAAGATCTAGGAACTGGCCTTCTATTGGCTATTATTTGATAATAATACATGTGTCTATGTTGAGATCTCAAGGATGTTGTATGAAACATGAAAGAAATAAAGTGAAAAAGGGAGAGGGAACCTTGGCAAAGCTCTTACCCTTCTGAAAAACAAGTTTTAATGCCTAATTTTTGGCAGATGTCTCTCTATATCCTACGCTACAGAAGTGTCTGTGGATTCCACCCTTTTTTTCATTTTTTAGGGGAGCAGGAAGGGGTGGTCATTTCTCTAACACAAGCCAAAGCTTACCAGTGATTTGGTTTTGAAATCAAGGGGCTGGGCCCAAGTGCCCATCAGTTGATGAGTGGATGAAAAAGCTGTGATACACTTACATGATGGAGTATAACTGAGCTGTTAAGAAAGAAGGAAATATTACCTTTTGCGACAGTATGGATGGACCTGGAGGTTATTATGCTAAGTTAATAAGGCAGTCAGAGAAAGATAAATACCATATGATCTCACTTAGATGTGGACTCTAATGAACAAATAAGTGGGATGGACAAAACAGAAACAGAGGCGTGGATACATGGAACAGACTGACAGCTGGCAGAAAGGAGAGCTTCAGAGGACTGGATTACAGAAGGTGAAGAGATTAAGCAAAAAACAAAAATGACATATATATGACCCACAGACAACAGTGTGGTGATAGCCAGAGGGAAAGGTGGGTGTAGGTGGGGGTGGGCAAATGGGGGAGAAATGGGGACCGGAAGAGACTTTGCTTGGGGTGATGGGTGCGCGATGCAGTGTGAAGGTGATGTTTTGTTGAGTTGTACATGTGAAACCTGTGTGGGTTGGTGAACCAGTGTCATCCCAATACATTCAATGAAAACTAACAAAATAAATAAAAATAAAAAGCTAAAGGAAAGAGAGAAAGGGAGGAAGAAGGAAGGGAAGAGAGAAAGAAGGAAAGAAAGAAGTCAAGGGTCTGGGGGTGGAAAAATATCCCAAGACCAATGGGAATGCAAAATTATCTATAAAAATCGACTCAAATTTTATTCGTTTTGTTAGTTAACTTCAGTGAAATTTTATTATTGCAATTGTTGAAGTTTTAAAAACTGTGTTTGGTAGAAGAAATTCCTGACTTACTGGAATTCTATTGAGTATTACAAG
>PVJI01023224.1:0-23927 GCA_004026765.1 Micronycteris hirsuta
CCACCTCAGCAGTGCTGCCCCCCACCTCAGCAGACCAAGCAGACTTGCCAGCCTCCACCCAAATGCAAGCAGCCCTGTGTCCCCAAGTGCCAGAAGTCCAAGTTGAAGTAAGCCTGGACATGTGACCAGAGGCCAAGCCCCTAGGGAAAACAGAGAGCAAGAAGTCAACTCCCTCCCTCCGACAGCCAGCTGTCAGCCACACTCACCCGGCTTCCAGATGCAGTCGCACTCAGGAAAAGGCAGAGCCAGGATGGCGGCTTCCTCGATCTCTACCACTTACTAATTGGCAGCTGCAATTTCCATCTCAGACAAGGATCTGGTTCTAAACTGTCTAATCATCTTTGCTGACATGTATCTACATCTCTCTCTTGGCTTCTTGAAAACCTAGGCATTATGCCCTGGCACCCTTTCTGATCACCCTTCACACCTGCTCCTGTTTTCCAAATAATTAAATGTAAATCCTCTGGTACTAATGTCTGATCATTTTGCTGTTTGACAGTTTTACAGTCCTACGGATTTTGTATTTCACTCCTTAACCCAGAGCCCCAGGAGAGTGGAGTGGCTAGATACAGGGAGAGGAGAAGGCAGAGGGAATGCTCTTCTAAGCTGGTGATGCAATGGTCCTGCCAAGAGAAGAAAAGGCAGGGTATAGAGACACACCCCATATCTACTGAAAGTGAGAACACCACATGAAACCAGAGGTGGGGGTGATGACCACCTGGAGAATGTCTGCAAGGAAAAGAGCCTCCTTGTAGGAGAGATAAGGGAACCCCCAGCCAAGAGCTACATATTAGATGAGAAAGACTGAGGCAAATCAATTGTAATTCAGAGAACACACTCCAAGGGCTTATGGGTGAAAAGGAATTGAGGATATGGGCTTAAAAATTCACCCATCAGTAAAAGAAAAGACCAAAGTTTCTTCAACTTAACCAAATGTAGTTAGAAGGCAGTTTATGCAAACATGATATAACCAACACACACATATGCATGATCAATATTTGATCAAAATCACAGTTCCCATTTTTCCTCAATTGGGGATTCTCCTGGGCTATTTTCCCCCACCAACCTCCTATTTTTAACTTCCTACATTCATGGGGGATTGAGGTAACCAGATAATTATGACCAACAGATACTCCAAATTTCTTGTTTCTATTGCTTCTGCTACCCACCCAACTCACTCCATCCCTTTCCACCAAACCTTTCTCTTGCAAAAAATCTACAAATTAGGGTATTTGAATCTCCTCTCCTACACCCATCTCCCCTTTCATGCCTCTTGACTCCAGAGGAATCACTAGGAATCAGCAGAAGTACCAAAAATGAGCCAGCAGGAAAAATGGCATAAACTGAAGGGCTGAACTATTCCCAATACATATTACAGACCCTGGAGAATGCACAGTTAGCTAAAGACCAAAGCTTTTAGCATTGCTTCCCTAAAGCTCTTCTTTTTCCATCAGACCTTCTTCAATGCCTTTAAGCTATGCCCCATCCATCCATCCACATATCCATCACCAATTCCTCTATCCCATCCATGCACACTTAGTAAGCAGCACCCCTTCCATTTTCTCAGAATGTGATGGGTGCTGTGAAACAGAAACACGGCACAGGGCCCTGGGCCTCTGGGCTTAACCATGCCCATAAGAAGACTTACCAGAAACCCCTGAAATAACAATTAGAAAAGGTGGGGTCTAATTAAGGGATGACTGGGCAGGACAGCTACCTCATTCTTACCCTCAGAATTCAGATGAGACAGAGAACAATGAGAGCTGTGGAGGGGAGGAAGGAGAATTTGGCCATCTCTGTCATCATGGCACCAACCAACGACAGGGTCCCAGCAATGCCTGCCCAGTGACAAACACCTGGAGAAGGGAAGATTCAGAGTAGAATGAGAGTGGGACTTGGCCAGAAAGGGAGGAGCACATTCCACAACTGGGCACAGCATGAGCCAATGCCATGAGTGCCAAGCGTGCCCAGGAGGGCCAGCCCTCCAGCTTATAAGCCCATCCATGCTGGTTACAGAGCATGACCTCCACAGCCACCTACACCAGCTGGACACCACAGAGGATGGTTCCAGCCGTGTGACCTATGTCTCGTAAACATTTCCCTTAGAGTGTTACATGCAACAGAAACTCAAGTATGACATATAATTAGCATTGAAAAGTGATGTAAACCTTAACTTAACTCCCAGAAAATAATGAGAAGTTTTAAATTTTCTCCACCTTTGGATATCTCATTCAACTTAGTCTCCAAATGTCTTCACTCTTACTCCCTCCCCCATACATTGTCTTTCTTCTCTCATGTGGAATCTCACTCCCTCTTTCCTTACCCTCCCTCACTCAGCAGCTTAACATAAGGTTTAATTTTGCCTCTCTTGGCTTCATTTAGTTCTCGTCTACCAATGACCACAATTAGCACATGTGCACAGATGCTTGTGTGTGGATCCTCTGCTGAGTTTTTTTTTGTGCCCATTAAGCTGGGTTTGGATCCCAGAACGGCCCTCTTGTGACCTAAAATGAATTACATAGCTTCTCTAGGTCTCGCTTTTCTCAAATGCATTAAGGGAAGAATATCTCTTGGGGTTAAAGAAAGGGTGCATTTCAATGAGACATGTAAATAAATAGCAATCATAGCATGACTTATAAGAACTGTTTGATCAATCTTAGCTATTGTCTTTCTTATTATTCTCCAAGTTCTGATAGAGTAGCAAACCCACAGGCAGCACCCTCTGCTTATTCCCACCAGCTTGAGGACATGAGCTCCAGACCTTTCGTGACACAAAGCTGTGAGGGACAGAGCACATTTGGGGGAGCAAAGGCAAGAACCAACTAAGTAGAGTTGAGTGAGTCTGAGTAGGTGCTCACAGAGAGCAATAAGACTTAGTCTAGGGCATAATTACCCCATTTGGTGGTTACCCTCTTCTTCCAGAACCTTCCCTTTCTTTAACACCTTCCCACAAAGCTTCCTGCTCTCAAGGCAGTCCTGGGCAGTTCTGGTCTGCAGGATTCCCACCTGTCAGTTCACACAGTCAGCCATGTCTTTCTGAGTCAGGCTTTGCTCCCTGGAAGCAAGAACTGAGGCTGTCAAGCTGAGAACATGTTCACAGGGCAGGGACCTGACTGATCCAGGGTGTGCCAAGCATTTACACATGCTGATACTGCCCTGCTGAAGAAGGTATTGCTATTCCCATTGGAGTGGGGAACTGAAGCTCTGAGACATTCCTTACTTGCTCACAGTAATACAGCTTGTAGATGGTAGAGCCAAGATTCAAAGTCAGGACCCTCTGGCTCTCTGGTCTGTATTCTTTGCAACATGGCACTGAGCATGCTAATGACTGGAATCCTCTCTTTCCAGAACTTGCAACCCACCAATCCATTGAGAAGACAAGGCCATCATGTTCACGCCCAATCTCATACTCATACTTGTTTGCACAGGGATATACACTCATACATGTTCACATACTCACGTAGATCACACACACAGGGTTGTTATCCAAAGTAAATTCTATAGCTTTGGAGACTGGCACTGAACCTGAGACCAAAAACTGCCCAGTGAGAAACACCCAGAGAGGGAGAGATTCAGAGTAGAATGATAGGTGGCCACGTATTGGCATTGGCCACCTATTTCCTGATGCAGTGGAGGACTCAGCTGGGCACCCAGGGTGGTGGAAGGACCACTGGTAGGAAGGGGAATTGGTGTAGTGGTTATTTGCCATCTGAAGTAGTTTCAGGGCCATCCCTAGTGAGCCCTGCTGCATGCACAGGGTTCACCATCCCTGCTGGGAGGAGTCACCGTGCCTGCCTGCGCTGGGAGGGGAAAACTGGCAGGTCTGCATGGGGCACCTCCTGCCCTCCACCCCACGCCGTTGCCCCTCGCTAAGTCTGACCTGGACCCTGTGCTGTGATGAACCATGACTGTGAGTGTGGTGGTACAGGGACCCCTATTTCCTATTGGTGTCAGAAGTGTGGGAGAAGGAGTCTTGGGAATTGTTCCTAACTTGGCAATGACCTGACAACAGAAGCATCTTTTTAGTGACACACGTTCTGCTTAAGCCGAACACCAGTGGAAAGACTACGCTTAACCATGGATTCATCAATACCTGTGTATACCTGTATGTATCTGCTGAATATCATCCCTGTGCACACTCACTCTTGCACAGTCACACATGCTTCCACCTTCACATTCATATTCACACACATATATTCACAGGCCCTCATGTGAGGTCACAACTCACCACACATACTACACATAATCACATGCTGTCAATCGCACTCAAATACATGTTCACACATACTCAGACACCCAGACACATAAATGCTGGCATTGTCATTGTCGCTCAAGTGCAGTCTCTGTTCTCATGTCCAGTGGCTTGCCCTCTTTTTCTCCAGGCCTCTGCCAGCAGGAGTTTCTGACCATCAGCCTCAAGCGCATTTCCACAGAACAGAGATTCCAGGATGAAGTGTGTGGCGCTATGTATTCCTAATAAAGAAAGTCCCTGGAAGGAGGTATATGCAGGAGAAAAAGCACCCACCCATCTTGGAGCCTGACAGGCCTGGTTTCAACCCCCTCTTCCCTACTTTTTATTGAGTAACGTTGGGCAACTTCTCTAAGCTGAAAATGAGGATAACTCAAACTTCAGGGTCTGAATTAGAAACTCAAGCAGATAGGCAGCGGTGGTCTGCCCATCCTTCATCCCCTTACCCACAAGCCTCCTGGGAAAGTGAAGGCACCTCAGCCGCAGGGGGACCGGGCACACACTCTGCTCTGCTTCAGGGGGATCCCTGGCTGTTGACGGCATTCAGAAGAGAGGCTCCAGTTCTAGCCACCAGAAATCCTGTGGCAGCAGCCCTGCCTGTGGGTGTGGCCCAGTTTGGTTGCTCTGCCTTCCCCTGCATGTTTGTACACGTGGTGCAGATGCCTGGCATTCCTGGGGGAATCACAGACAGACACCTAGCACTGAGACGCAGCAGGCTTGGCCCGTGCCCAGGTCTGCTGGAGCGCCTCCCAAGTCACTGTGGTGCCACCTGCGTCCATGTGTGCATGTCAGCGCTGTTGTTGTCTGGTCTGTCCAGGGCAGAGAACAATCATTGTTGACAATGACTCCTGGCTCCTGGAATTTATTTTAGTCCCCTGTCTTTCAGAATTTTCACCCCAGCTATTAGGTATTAGACCACGGCTGCTTCCATCTCACTCTTCAATAAGATAAAAAGGAGACCGTTCTCTCTGCCCTCAGCTCTCTAGGCAGCCCTTCGGCTTGAGTCTTCTGGGTCCCTTCAAAAGGACTGAGAGTCACCTTCAATACCTTCAATAGGTTTTAGGAGGCACTATAGCTCTAAATTAAGAGCAATGGACAGAGAGGCGTGAGACCCAAATTCTTGTCTTGATTCTGTCCCTGGCTTCCTCGTGATCCTGAGCAAGTCATTTCCTTTCCCTAGACCTCGGTTTCCTCATCTGCACGTGACATTGTGTAGCTTGCTGGGTTCTTTCTCAGCTTCCTTCCCACTCTGACTCAGCATGAGGTGACTCACTGTAATCTTTATTTGATCTCTTCTTCCCCTAATTAGTAACAGTCACGAAAAACCTTAAAGAGGTAAGGATGACATGGAGCCACCGAGGTACCAGACATTTTGTATGGCTTCCTTGAAGAGGCACAGAACAAATTTAGCAAAAATCCACATCCATATTTTAATATTCCTCAATCCTAGGACTAACTTGCTTCCCAACACAGAACCAAAAAACACACATAGCCTATGGCGAGATATATATTGAAAATATATATGTATACATATAATCTGCACAACATACGTAATATTTACACATATGTTTATATTTATATATGTCTATACACATACATATGCATTTAAAGGTAGTGAATTACTACTATAAGCAATGTACTGTTTTAATGCTGTTACCCTATACAATATTTGTTAGTACCATAAAAGATAAAAAATCTTATTTTGCAAATGAGAATAATAAGACCCAAGGAGGTAACAAACTGCCCAAGACCACACAGCTAGTAGCTGACAAGTTGGAATTCAAATCTAGGTCTGTCTTTTATTCAAGCCCATCTTTTTGACCAATTCTACTCTTTCCCCATGGTTAACCTGAAAAATTTTCCTGGGCAAGCAGGGAATGAGCTGTTCTCATTTGCATTTCACATAGTACTTGGTACAGAGAGAACTCTGGGTGATGTCCAATAAAATGCTTGGATGCTACTTCTGGCCTCCGTGAAACTAGTCAGGAGCTCTTTTCTTGCTCATCATGGCCTTGAAAAAAATAAAGACTAAATGGCAAGACAAAGTGCATGCAGCTAGAGCACTGGGGGGACGGAGAGAGATTAGCTTGTGGTTTTTAAGACCAATTGACAGCAGTCAGCCACATTTCATTCAAATCTTCATGGAATGTCTTTATTCCATCCTCTTCTTGGGATGGGTCAGGATGGTGGTCTGTGTCTTAGCTCCCTGCAGACCATGTGTGTGTGTGTGTGTGTGCATGTGTGTACATGCATGCATATATACTCTTCTCTTTGTGGGTAGTCAGGGAAGTGCCACCAGCTACCTTAATCTTAATAAAGTTTCCTGCTGCTCTCCCATCATGTCTTGTATTATAACTGGGCCCCCTGGGAAGAGAGATATAAAACCAGAATCTTGATCTATAGAGGCTCTTTTTGACATTTTTTACAACAGACTGGGGTAGTGAATAGAAGAATGTCGGCTTTGCTATCCAAAGGGGCTGGTGACCTTTGGATTGCAAGACAGGTGACATGAAAAGAAGGAAAGTAGGAGACAGGATCAGACAGCAGGGACCGGTGACCTTGTGAAGAGGTGACCAAGGCCAGGCATGTGTTCGGGACACCCACAAGTGCCAACAAAGCAGCACACAAGGCCCACATTAGGACTGATTACCAATTCCTTCCACCTCCAGATTGGACCAAGAGGGACTATCTTCCCCAGGGCTGGAGCGAGATGACTTTTGTAGGAGAAAGACTAAGAGCTAAGTGGTAATTAATGCTGTCTCTGTGAGAAATCTCCACCAGCTGAAATTGGACATGGACCTTTGAGGCAACCAGTGGAAACAAATCCCAAGACAGGATGCATGGATCTTCAGCTTAGTTCTCAATCTTTGAGATGCACCTTGCATTTAGAGATCTTTTGCTAATGGTGACTTCCTGTATTTAAGCCCTGTGTTGGAACTAAAATGAAGCCAGAACAGCCTTTAAACAGGATTATGCTAAAGGCTCAGTTACGACCAGAGGGGAATGGACCCAGAGCAGGGCACGTAACCAGATCGTTAGGTTGGTAAAGTTGGTTCATTCATTCTCAGCACAAGCTCCACTACAAGGGTGCCTTCCTGGACACTCCTGTCCTGCCTTCATGCACAGAAGTCTCCATATCTTCACAGTCCAGGGGCACACTCCAGCATCTTCAGGCTCTCCACAAGCTAGACCTGTGCTTCATAATTCTTCCCCTACTCTTTCAATAATAGTGCTTTGTTAAAGTAGTGATTATTAAAGGGAAAAGATGGCAGGGGGTCTAGCAGCGAGGGTCCAGAAGCCTTTTGTGAACCCCCAGGGCAGATTTAAATGTCCTGTGTCTTCCTTAGAGTGCTGCATTCAGCTGGCCTGGAGATTTTCACCTCATCACTTGTCTTTCTGCTCCACTCACTGCCTGTTTGTTCAATAAACACAGGGCTTGGCACAGGTAGTCTCTCGTCAGCATAAGCTGTATTGCTAAAGGTCCTGCATGTTCAGACTACTCTGGGGCTCTGAGCAAGTGGTTCCACACTCCGTTGGGGCAGTCTCCAGCTGAGGCCTGCTCTCAGCAGGCACTGTTTTTCTGCTCAGCAACCCCTCATCCTGCAGTCCACCGACTCCCTGCAAGAACCACATCACGTGGCCTGCGTGTCTGAGCCCTGCCTGTCTATGTGCCTTGTTCTGGAAGGATGCAGTGAAGAGGCACAATGAGTATGCAGACTGGGGAGAAGCAACGGGATAACAGCACAGAGCTCAGTCTTAGAACCAAGTTGACTTGGGCTTGAATTCTGGCCCAGCCACTTACCAACTGCATGACTTTGCATGAGGCACTTAACCTCTCTGGGTTTCAGTTTCCTCATTTGCAGGGATGGGGTCAACAATGTAGAGACTTGCATTTTATGTAGTAGCTGTTTAGTACATGGAAGCCACTGCAGTGAGAGCTTCTATTGCTCTCCATCCAGGTCGGCTCTCCTGAACTCCCCCGTGTCCTTCTCCTCTTCCCACCCTATGCACTGACTCAAACCAGTCTGTCTACGTGGAACCCCACTGCCATCTACAACCAGCAAGGGAACCTTGGAAAGGTGCTGGCTCCCATGGTGAAGCAGCCAGTCCCTCCCTTTTGGGGGTTCCTGTGGTCCAGCTTGAGAAGCTATTGGAATCAGAAGGGTATTGGCTGAAGTCCTCAGAACCTCTGCCTATAAAGTGAGGTGAGGGATCACTATCGTCTCCTGGGGCCTCTGAGTCCCTACCAGCCCCTGAGTGAGAACTCTGATGCTATTGAACACTGTTGCGCTGGCTCAGCAGGTCCAGCAGGTGGCACTCTGCCCTAACTACCTAGGGGCTGACAAGCCTTTTGGTTTGGCTCAAGGTCTGGTGGCCAGAGTGAGGAAAGAGATGGTTTATTTAGTTTCCTAACCTCAGACAAAAAGTCATTTATAGGAAAATATCAGCTACCTCCAAGCAGAAGTAACTGTTCTTTACTGTACTGGCCTACGGTGCCTTCACTTCCCTTTCCCTCCTCTCCACTCCCCTCCGCCTACATCCTGCGCATGCGCACACACGGCCAGTACTGTACATACACACACAGTTACCTGTTACACTGAATTTAAAGTATACACTGGATTTAAACATTTCTTTCCCATTTGGCCAGAGTCAAGAAGAACTAGGAGTGGAATTGCCTCAGGAGAAAGAATTTAATTCTAGTACATCCCAGTGTAGCAGTCAGGAGAGGCTAAGTCATGTTTCAGGAACCAGTGAGCCCCAACTCTCAGTGGCTTAAAACAGCAAAGGCTTTTTTCCTGCTCGCCTTTCCTATTCCACGGAGGGTCAGCTGCAGTCTTGTTATACAGTAATTTAATTTCAGCACGCCAGCTGGCAGTGTAGCCCAGATCTGGAACACGGCCCCTCCCATGGCAGAGAAGAAAGAGTGCATGCTGAATTCTAGGCTCTTCCAGTTTAGATTTTATGGGCAAAGCAAATCACCAGCCTGAGCTGCCGCCATCTACAGGGCACGGAAGGGTACTTCCTGGGGGAGCGGGGGCACAGGCAACCATGCATTTATGAATGTAGCACAGTCCGCCTCACTCACGTAAGAGATTCTTGGATATCTACCCCTTGGAATTATTGATCCCAGTGTGGCTTTCTTTTGAACTATGAGTCTAGTAAACTCAACCAACGTTTATCAAGTTCTTCTATATGCAAAGGACTGCTGAGGCCCTGAGGAGGAGGAAGAACCACAATCCAGCAGGGAAGAAACACAGGCTGCAAACAAGCACACAGAAGGCCTGTTTGACTGGGGCCAGCATGAAGGGAGGGAGTGCACCAGGATGGGGGAGCCAGTGATGTGGAGGGCTCTGCTTGAGCGGAGGATGTGTGTGCTCCTCTCAGTCACATGTTGGGAGAGCCACACGTGCAAATGCCCTGCACTGCACCTACTTGGTTTGTCTGCACTCACATTCATTACACATCTATGATGGACAAGGTACAATACTACTGCATATAAGACTCAGGAAAGTTGGGAATGTCCTGCCCTCAATGAGCTCACAGTTATCAGAGGGACAGACAATGGATATTCTATCCCAAATCAGCAGAATCAGTCCTAGTACAGGGGTTTCCCGAGCAAACACAGACAACGAATGTTGCCTGGGTGATACAATGGGGGATGCTCAAGGAAAAAAATGAACTAGTTTCTGAAGTTCTAAGATTAGTCAGGCACAGATGAGAGGCAGGTCACTCTAGTCAGAGGCAGTAGCTTGTTGGCAGGAGAAAAATGAGAAAAACAGCATATTATTAAAAAAATAAAAAATAAAAACCTGTGAATAGGGCATCATGACTTATGGCTGGAGCAATAGAGGAAGATGGCCAGAAAGACCAGAGCCTTCTCAGAAAGGACCAGAATGTGGAGGGCCTTTTAAACCCTGTCAATGACCGTGGACTTGATCCAGAGAATCACTGAAGGGTTTGGGTGTGGGATGTCTTGGTTACTATGGATACAAGGTATTGCCCTGCCCCTTCCCTTCTCATTCAGTTCTGGCGGATGGCTGTGGCCAGGTAGTGTGTTTGTATATCAATTTGTTGAATAAATAAAAGGCCAATTGCAGCACAGAGTGGTGGCTCAGAGCTCTGTGAGCCCCCGGGGGTCTCAGTCATCACCTGGCACTGTCTCAGGCTGTGTCTGGCAGCCTTTGTCTGCTGCCTTCTGCAGCCACTTACTTCCCCAAGGAAGGTCCCTGTGGTCAGAGAGCAGGGCATTGACTGGACAAACTGGCCCAGCTTATGGTTTTTGCTCATTTGTCTGTTTGGTTTGGTTCCCTATCTCAGCCACCATCACAAAGGCCCCTTTCTCTGACCTGAGGCACAGATCTGAGGCCCAGCTCAGTACTTCCAGGGCCTAAGGCACAGGGAACAACCAGCCTCCCCAGAGGGCAGTGCCGGAAAGGGAAATGTCCTCTCTCCCCAACCATCTTCTTCCAGGAAGAGACCTACTGTTCCACCATGGCTGCCTCTGGCTAGTCTTTGCTTGAGGTTACATCCACTGAGCTCAGTTGACCAGGAATGGAGATTACAGAAGACTCCTAGGAGAAGAAAGAAAATTAACAAATAGTTGTCCAGCTCATAGTATACTCTTCTTAAGGACTCCTATACAGAGCAGTCTCTTTGGTTTTATACCATTAGTCCCATGTCCCCAAATGGGCCTTCTTTGCTATATACTAAACCAGGCCCTGCTTTCCAAAATTACCCATCAGCCAGCTAGCTAACCAGTCATCCATATAGTCATTAAGTCAGTTGGTCAATCATTCAACCAGTCAGTCAGTTCAGAAAACTAGCCAGTCAGTCAGCTAGTGTGTGAGGTCACTTCTTATTTATACACTCACTCCTTCCTTCTTTCATTCACTTTCTGACTCACTCAATAACATCCTTTAGTAATTGGACCACCCACTCATTGATCAGCTAGTCTGTCAGCTGGCCAAACCAATTTTTACCAGGGTGTAACTTGTGTCCCAAACATCCTTCCTTCCCTTAAGAATCCAGCAGTTTGGCTGGGTACAAAGACACACACACACACACACACACACACACACACACACACACACACAGGTACAGGGGCCTCCTATGGGTAATGTTTGGTTTCAACATAGAACTTAAAGTTAGAGAGAAACACTATATATGTGGTTGTGATAAACAGGAAGGGCTACTTAGAGAGGGCAAGCATCAACCTGAACTTGAAAAGATGCATTAGCCAAGAGAGAGTCTTGGCACTCATTGGTTTTTATTGTAAGACCAAAATGTCTAACAGTGGTTTTACCATTCAATTCAACTCATTCATTTATAATTCATTCACTTATTCATTTTTGCATTCACTTGTTCATATTTATTGAGTGGATAAAATATATGTTTGGCTAGTACGAAGGGATAGATGATAAGCACATGACGACATGATGAAGGTGAAAAGTTCCTACCATCAAGGAACTTATATTTAATGCTAAGATAAATAAATAAATAGATGTGTCATTATTTATATGTATATCAAGTCAAAAAATTACACGAAAAGTGCTTCAAATAGGTATAAATAAATACTGTGGGAGTTCTGCAGAAGAGTAATATCTGTTAGGAAATACCAAAGAAAGAGATTATGGAAAAAGTAATATTTTAAATGGTTCCTAAAGATTACCTTGAATTTCCCTAGGAAATTTGGGAGTAGCGGGCCATCGCAGATGGAGTGATCTGAGGAAAGAAAGCATGAGGCAAATTTTGGAAACAACAATAAATACCCTTAACAGCTGTGTTAAGAAAAGGTGGGAGCTAAAATGAATATTATAGGTGATGTTAGCTTGTGCAGGATTTTTAAACAGTTCATACCACCTTTCCTTCTTCAAGGGCTTCATAATTAATACTCATGTGTAAATCCTAACACATCACTCCCTATGTTAGGCTAAACCAGGGAGGGTGACTACCTGCTCACCTGCAGCCACTCAGCCCTCTCATAGCAGATGTCTCTAATCAATTCCAGTGCTCTTTCCAGCTGAGCCTGAACTCAACCTCAGTGCTCTCAACTCACTATTAATCCCACTCGGACGAAATGTGGCTGCCTTCCCAGACCTAATCATACATTTACAGAATGTTAGCATTTAATGGGTCCTTCAGGAAAATGTTAGTCAATCTCCTCATGTTGGAAAATAGAAAAATTGAGGCTCAGAAAAGTTAAGGGATGTGCTCAAGACCTGACAGCCAGTGAGTGCCGAGGGCCAGGTGAACTATTTCTTTACTTCCCTGGCTCCTTTCCTGTTTCTCTAACTATACTTGTCATGTTAAGGACAGGATGACTATGTTTCAGCACCACTTGACTTCCAAGAGGCTGACTTTGGCCATCTTCCCAGAAAAAGACACTTTGCCTGCTCGCCACTCTTCTTCCATAGCCAGTTTTCAAACTCCACAGGTGACAATCAACAGGTGTTCTGTTGGAACTAGCTTCTCGCCAGGTTCAGAACTTCATTTCCCCCTTTATAAATCTCCCAGTACTGTTGAGGGTCCTGTAGAAACATATCACAGAGGAGCGAGGGGTGGAGGGAAGAGATAAATTAGTCACATATTTCTGGACACTCATCATCTCATTCTTCTCTCCAAGAATCTACTTTTAATACCATTATACAGAATACCTAACGTTAGTATCTGAGCATCTTACTTGCAAACAAATTAGAGGGCGAAGTGATTCATGTTGCAAATGGATTTCCCACGTTAAGAAAAGATCACAAGGTCTTTTTAATGAAGCATCCTCTGAAGGGTTTGTTGATAGATTAAGTAACTGGTGCAGAGAGAAACTCGAAACTAAAATGTTCTAAGCCATGACTGCTGGTTAAGCATCAACCAGAAATTAAGATAAAGCAAATCTGACATGATTAGGATTTTTAAAATGAGATGTAATTTACCCAGATTTAAATTTTTTATTTTACTGGATAAGCAGCTAAAATACAGGAGTGTTGGCAGCCCCAAAGCTCCCCGGTTCTCTCTGCCATATACAGTCCTCCATACTGAAAGTCTCTCATGAGTAACCCGGAACTCTTCTTTTGTCTATTCTTGTTTCTTTCTCAGAAACAGCATAATAAATATGTTCTATGTGTTTCCAGATGGAGCTATCAACAGCCCTCTTTTCCCCAAAGCCCAGAGACACAATGCCCTGGTGGGGATGTGTCTAGATGGAGAGATAGATGATTTCTTCTCATTGTCTCTGGCAGGGTCCCCTCCCAGTGTCCGGTGCCTGTTGCTCAGTCACCCTGTTGTTTGTTTGCAGGGTGGGGCTGGGGTTTCTCAAGCTTTGATTCACCCACAGCAATGAGTCTTGCCTCCCCTCCCTGATGGAGTCACAGGCACACACCTGCTGTCAGGTGTCTGCTCCTTAGAGAGGAAAGATGCAGAGCCTAGCCTTCTGATTTCAATACAACATGGTTCTCA
This sequence comes from Micronycteris hirsuta, assembly GCA_004026765.1. Lineage (NCBI taxonomy): Eukaryota > Metazoa > Chordata > Mammalia > Chiroptera > Phyllostomidae > Micronycteris > Micronycteris hirsuta. The sequence continues at coordinate 13,697 of PVJI01023224.1, forward strand.
GAGGATGAGAGAGCAGATGCAAGACTCAAGATGGCCAGGTGATAGTCCCGAGGCCAGGTTAGGCAGAGGGGAGGGGAGCAGGGACTACAGAGTCACCATTCCACTTGGCTTCCCAGGGTGCCATACCTGCAGGAGTTTTTACATGTGGTGATTGAGTCCAGGGGTGCCAGGAAGGCTTCCCTCCTCCTTCCTCTTTTTAAAGAATAGTCCTCTCTGTCTGGAAATCAGTCATTACAGATTTAAGAGACTTAAATCAGCCTTCTCTTCTGGATTCTGGATCCAGCCACCAGCAGAGCCACTTTTTTCATTCATAAAATGTGTAATACAATTAGCTTTCTTCATAAAGTGTTGTGAAAACTGTACGTGGAGGTGCTTTATGAGGTTTAATGACTAATAAAGATGCACCTGTGCCTGTCAGTGCGGGACCAGGGATCAGTTCAGGTCTCTTAGAGAAGGGAGGGAAGACAGGCTTGGTGGGAAAGAGAGCACCTGAGTGCCAGGGAGGAAAGAGGAAGGGAAACCGGTGCAAGAGATGAAAACCACCAGAACCGACGCCCTCATTTGTCATTAGCAGAGCCTCTGCTGAGAAGCAGCCCAGTGGCCCAGTGGCACTTCACCTCACTGAAAACAGCTGTGAAGTCAGGAGACCTGTGATCCAACCCTAGCTTTGACATTAACCTCTCTGTGACCTTGAGCAAAGCATGTCCCCATTCCAGCCCTCAGCTTTCTCCTCTATAAAGTGGGGATAATGTGGCCAACAGGGAAGTTGAGGGGCAGGGTTTTGAAAAGTTGAATGTGTTGGATGCATACAAATTTGATGGTGTCCTAGATATTTATGACCTAGAGGGCATGGTCCCTTCAAGGCCAGCCATGTTTTTAGGTCTTTATCCCGACCACCCCTGCAGTATCCTCTGAGATGATAGTTATAAGCCAAGTTTTATCACTAGCTAGAATTCTGAAAACTAAACAGAAGTTGTTTACTGATCAAGTAAGAAGCCAGTGAGCAGATTGGAAAAAATAAGGGCGCAAGTGTATTCCAGAGAAGCTATGTGGTAACTGAGACATAAGGGGACGTCACCATCTATCCACTCATACACAGAACACCTGCACTCATGCCTTCTAGGGGTCAGGCACATGAGAATGCCTTGATTTACATCCATGCCAGTTCCGTGTTGCTGCATATTTCCCTTTTGGAGAGTCTGCATCAGGATGAACACAGCGGTGTGGGAGTGTGGAAGTGAGGGTGCAGGTGGAGAGGGTGTTCATCTCCAAGACGGAATGCAGAGCCCAGAATCTGGAACCATTCTTGAAGGTGATAGACTTGGGAGGAGGAAGTGGAGGAAGAGATATGGCCTGGAGAGGAAATTAAGGGTTAGCTTTTAAGAGTAGCCAACCCTGAAAAATGAGCAATATTGGGACTATCTATGACAGAAAGCTCAGACAAGATCCTCCTTAGTCATGGTTCTCCTAGACACAGTCACTTGTCCACCAAGGAGATGCTAGCCACTGTGATAGAGTGGAAATGAGCTTTGGGCCAGGGCCCCCCACCCAACTCTGTTACATGTTACATGTTGTCAAGCAGTCAGTTAACTTTCCTGGGTCTACTTTTATAAACTGTAAAATCTGATTTATACTACCCAACATAACTGCCATGAGGATTAAATCAGGGATTTGAAAATTACTTTTAGGCATTTCTATCATTTCTCAGGCAGCCTTACACTTTGCGCAACAATGGCAGAAGTGAACATGTCAGTCTGTGGTTCCCAGCAGTGGTCCCAAGGGGATCAGTATCCCAGAGCAGTCCTGCCTCTCCCCATCCCAGGCACTAGGGGGCCAACTGGAGGACCAACGTTCTTTCCTCCCATCTGAATATGATTGTCGGATTTAGCAGATAAAAATTCAACCCTCCCAGTTATGGCTGAATTTCAGAAAAACAGCAAGTAATTTTGTAGTATATTTCATGCAGTATTTGGGACGTACTTACACTAAACAAATTCTGTTGTTTGTCTGAAATCAAATTGAACTGGGACTCTGTGTTTTATCTGGAAGCCCTAATCCAGAGGCCAAATTCTACACCACCCTCTTTAACTACCACTAACACCCACCAGGTCCGACTCCTAGTAGGCAGGTTAGGGACACGGCACCATGTTGATTAAGCTTAGGGGCACCATTCGCATCCTCTGCTTGTGCTCAAGAAGTCACATAGAATCCTATGCAAAAGGTCCCTGCTGAATTGGGAAACCCATAAGCACTGTGCAGTGGGACAGGGCTAGGGGCAAGAGATCCTGTGCTTTTGACTTTTCCCTCTATAATGTTTAAAACTCTGGGGTCTCTGAATCCTTCTCATCTGAGTTCAAACCCCATCTCTGCTGCTTACTACCTATGGGATCCTTCCCAGCCTCACTTTCCTCATCAGCAAAACTGTAACAATGGCATTTGCCTTAAAGGGGCTCTAAAGATAAAATGAAACAATGGCACCAGGGGTGATCTCAGTGCTAGGCATCAATGAGTTCACAGAGAATGGCAGCAAAATGGAGTGCCCCAAGGCCATACTCCCCCCTTTTTCCCTCCTTCCTTAGCATTTCTTATAGATCCTCAGTTTGTTCTATTGTCAAAAGATCTTGAGTCCCTGAGTTTGAGCAAAGGCCTTAGGTGGGTGAAGTCAGCTCTGGTAGACAGAGATGCAGAATGCTAGAATATCTGGTGGGTGTTTTCCATCAAAACAGTCTAGTCCAGTAAAGCAAGTCCCTGGAGGAAGTGCAGGTGGGACAAGTGGGTGAAGAATTCCCTGGGAGGTGATGAGCAGGGCCACGCCAAGTGCCGGGGGCAGGTTGGGGGCCTTTATAATGTTGCCAGCAGTGACTGGCTATGAACCTTGCTTAGCCTCCTCTCCTAGGGTCTCGCCTGCAGCTCTGGTAAGTAGGAACTCATTTGTCTTCCAGTGATCTGTGGAGCCCTTTCCTCCTTCCTAAACTGTCTTGAGCTTCTAGGCTAAGCTCCTCATCTTTCTTGGTTAATCAGAGAAGTGACATGAGCCTCGTGACAATTAAGGAAATGTCACATTAATTGTTACTTAGGATAGTCAGTCTCCATTCTGTACTATTGCTAGATGTGACCAATTTCCTGATTCTGGGGTTTAGCTCCCTGGCAAGAGGATCTTTCTCATTGAGGGGATACATTTACAGCTGTAGCATTTGGTGGCAATGCTGATCCTTCTTCAAAGCTTTCTCATGCCCTTTGGCACTACCAATAAGCTTTTCAAACTTAGCTTTTGGTTTTACAGAAATCATATTTTATATATTATATTTTATACTATGTAGCTACCCTGTCTCACTCTCATAATTGCATCCTGGGAACTACACTTCTCATTTCTAATCACAAATTTAGAAGGTAAGGAATGCTGCCTACAAAGAAAATCAGACACACATGTCAGACCTTGGAAGGCCTCAGAGATCTTCTCTATCAGCATCCTCCAAATAAGGGCATGGGGTCCAGAATGTCCAGAAGTATGCCTGGTCAGTGAGTGGCCAGTGCTCTTTCCCCTGAACCAGGCTGCCTCTTGGTAAAACATCTTCCTAATAAGTCTCTTAACTCTAGTGATCTATTTGGCCTTACATACCCTCCATGGGGGGGCTAAAACCACTATCCCACAACCAAGTTAAATGACTCGCCTTAGCATTCCATGGTGAGTCAGGGGTAGAGCTGGGATTAGAACTCAATCCTCTGAGTACCTGGGACAGGGTTTCTCCAACCCATCACTTACACACATTTTCCCCTAAGACACAGACTGCCTCTTCTTTGTGCCCTTCCATCTTGCCACTCATTGTACTACCCAAGGCAACCAGTAGACGCTCCAGACCCATCAGCTCATACCTTGATCTTGTAAAACATCTGAACTACCTTTTAATCATCAACTCAGCAAACCTATCATATTTCCTGGTAACACTTAGAAATAAGGTATTTAGTTAAATGAGGAGTTCATGGGAAGATGCAGTAAAATAGGAAATGAAATAGCATAGAAGAACAAAAAAGAGAGGGGAGGATCGCAATGGCTGCATGTGAATCAATTCATTAACCAACTTGAGGCTATTAATCGCTGACCACATTCTTGGCTAGTGGAGAAAACACTCTTCTGGGTGTTAGAAGGGATAAGAGAGGGAGGGAGCCCTTCTCATGGTGTCCCCTGCCTGGGCTTCTTTCAGGGTCACCTGTTCCTGCAGCAATGTCTTCCCAGCAGCAGCAGCAGCAGCAGCAGCAGCAGCACCTGTCCCAGAAGATCCAGCAGCAGCAGGTGAAACAGCCCTGTGAGCCACCACCTGTCAAATGTCAAGAGACGTGTGCACCCCAAACCAAGGATCCGTGTGCTCCCCAGACCAAGAAGCAATGTCCACCCAAGGGCACCTCTGTCCCTGCCCAGCAGACATGCCCGTTGGCCCAGCAAACCCCTAAGAGTAAACAGAAGTGAGGATCAACTGGAATACAACCTGCTTGCCACCCAACTATCAGATGGATCCTTCCTTCTTCCTGCTCCTCTTTCCCCCAGCTCTAGGATTTTCCTTTCTCTTCCACCTCCTCCTACTCAGGGTCCAGTGAAGCACTGTCAGAAGTTCTTCCCTTTAAGACCCTCATCACACACATCACCTTTGCCTCCAAGTCTTTTATACCCTACCCTGACCCTCTCTCCTAGGTGGACATGAGGAGGCCTCATTCTCTCCAACCTTCAGGTTGACCACAGCTATGCTGTATCCATGTCCCAAAGCAAGGAATGTATCTGGGCTTCTTCTAGTATTCCACCCTGGCTAGTAAGGACACCAGAGGCCGAAGCACAGCTCCTGCCTCATTTCCTTCCCCCTCTCCCCCTCCCTCAGCTTCTGTCTTATTTCCTCCCCTAATAAATCTGTGCTTCATGTCATTGTCTGTTTCCTGGCTCCAGTCTGTGATCTATTAAATGATTCAGAGCGGGTATTTGGGGAAAGTGAGTGTGTGAGCACTCATGTGCCCAGGAAAGCATCCTCATGTACAGAGTTATTCTCTAATAACTAATAACAAGAAGGTCAGATACTGACGCATCTCAAGTAAAGAAGGGGGAGAAAAAGTCCAGGGACTAGCTGACACAGGTCTGGGATACTCGTGTAAGGAATCATATCTAGGGAAGGATAAAGGAAGGAAAAGTTTAGTTCTTACCATTAAAAGCACCCGGCCTACCTGATGAATGTGGTTTTTCCCTCTCAGAAGTTGTCTTTCGAAAATTTAGACAAAAGTTAAACGATGTAAGAGTACTACAAAGCACTTCCGCAAACATGAAAATATTTTTTTTTAATTCAGAGTTTTTGTGCTTTTAAATTTTATATTGAATTTATTGGGGTGATACTGATTAATAAATTTATACAGGTTTCAAGTGTACAATTCTAAACTATCACCACCCAAAGTCAAGTCTCCTTCCATCACCATTTATCCCTTTACTTTCTTCTACCTGCCCCTACCCCCTTTTCCCTCTTGTAATCTCCGTATTTTTGTCTGTTTCTATGAGGGGCTTTTTGCTTAATCCCTTCACCTTTTTACCTAGCCCCTTAATCCCCCTCCCCCTGACACCTGTCAGTCTGTTCTCTGTATCTGTGAGTCTGTTTTTATTTTATTTGTTTGTATATTTTTTCATTATAATCTACATATAAGTAAAATATGTTATTTGTCTTTCTCTGATTGACTTACTTCACTTAGAATAATACTCTCCAGGTCCACCCATGCTGTTACAAAAAGTAAGATTTCCTTCTTTTTTACATTCGAGTAGTATTCCACTGTGCAAATGTACCACAGCCTTTTTATCCCTTTATTTGTTGATGGACACTTGGGCTGCTTCCAAATCTGAGCTACTATAAATAATGCTGCAGTGAATATAAGGGTATATATATTCTTTTGAATTAATGTTTCATGTTCCTTCAAATCCATTTCCAGAAGTGGAATCACTGGGTCATAGGAAGTTTTCATTTTTAATTTTTTTGAAGAAACTTCCACAGTGGCTGCACCAATCTTCATTCCCGCCAACAGTGCACAAGTGTTCACTTTTTTCCACATCTTCCCCAGCACTTACTGTTTGTTGACTATTGATGATAGCCATTCTGACAAGTGTGAGGTGTATCTCATTGTAGTTTTAATTTGCCTTTCTCTCATGACTAGTAATGTTGAGCATCTTTTCATATGTCTATTGGCCAAGTGTTTGTCCTTTTTGGCGAAGTGTCTATTCAGGTCCTTTGCCCATTTTTTAATTGAATTGTTTGCTTTTTTGAGTTATATAAGTTCTTTATAAGTTTTGGATATTAAGCCCTTATCAGATGTATCATGGGAGAATATATTCTCCCATTGAGTGAGTTGTCTTTTCATTTTGTTGATGGTTTCCTTTGCTATGCAAAAACTTTTTAATTTGATGTAGTCATATTTGTTTTTCTTTTGTTTCCTTTGCCAAAAAGATATAACAGAAAAAAATATTGCTATGAGAATTGTTTGAGATTTTACTGCCGAAATTCTAGAATTTTTATGGGTTCAAGTCTAACAATTAAGTCTTTAATACACTTTGAGTTTATTCTTGTGTAAGGAATAAGAAGGTGGTCTGGTTTCATTTTTTGCATGTATCTGTCCAAATCTCCCAACACCTTTTATTGAATAGACTGTCTTTACCCCATTGTATGTTTTTGTCTCCTTTGTGACATATTAATTAACCATAAGAGTGTGTGTTTGTTTCTGTTTCTTGATTTATATGTCTGTTTTTATGCCAATGCCATGCTGTTTTGATTACTATGGCCTTGTAGTATAGTTTGATATTAAGTAGCATGATTCCTCTAACTTTGTTCTTCTTTCTCAAGATTTCTGTGACTATGCAGTCTTTTATTCCATATAAAACTTATGGAATAAGTTTTTGGAATTGTTCCATATCTTATGGGAACTGTGTTGAATTTATATTGTTTTAGGTAGTATGAACATTTTAATGATGCTAATTTTTCCTATTTGTGAACATGGTATAACTTCCACTTACCATATTTTGCCATGTATAATGTATACTTTTTTTTTAGGGAAAAATAAGAATGCACATTATACATGGGTAGTATTAATTCCATATCTATGTAAATGTTTTTAATTATTTTATTTATGCTTAGGTGTTAAAAGTATAACTCTAGAAAGAAATAATGATATCTATATGTAAAATAACACCCCAGAATACTATAATCAGTTTTGTTTCTAAATATAAAAGAATAAATAATTGAATCTAAAAATTAAAATGAAAGAGTTTTTTTCCCCTGAAAGTTGGGGCCAAAAACATGGGTGCACACTATACATGGGGGCACATTATACATTGCAAAATATGGTATTTGTATCTTCTTCAATTTCTTTCTTCGCTGTTTTATAATTTTCTGAGTACATATCTTTTACATCCTTGGTTAAATTTATTCCTAAGTATTCTATATTTTGATGCAATTGTAAATGGAGTGCTTTCTCAGTTTTACTTTCTGATAGTTAATTATTGGTGTATAAAAATTCAACTGATACCTGAATATTTATCTTGTATCCTGCTACTATACTGAATTCACTTATCAGTTCTAGTAGTTTTTTGGTGGAATCTTTAAGGTTCTCTATATACAGTGTCATGCCATCTGCAAATAATGACACTTTTACTTCTTTCTTTCCAATGTATATGCCTTTTATTTCTTTTTCTGGTCTACTTGTTGTGGCTAGGACTTCCAGCACTATGCTGAATAAGAGTGGTGAAAGTGAACATCCCTATCTTGTTCTCAGTCTTAAGAGAAATGCTCTTAGTTTTGTCCATTGAGTATGATGTTAGCTGTAGGTTTGTCAGATAGGGTCTCTATTATGTTGAGGTATGTGCCCTCTATTCCCACTTTGCTAAGAGCTTTTATCATAAAAAGGGTGCTGGATTTTATCAAATGCTTTTTCTACATCTATTCATATGATCATATGGTGTTTTTCCTTCATTTTGTTTAGGTGGTATATCGCATTTACTGACTTGTGATCGTTGTACCAACCTTGCATTCCTAGAATAAATCCCACTTGATCATGGTGTATGATCTTTTGATGTTATATGTCAATTGTGTCTCAGTAACGATAGGGGGAAAAAAAACAAAAAAATAGCATCAATCACCTCAGCTAAATTTAATAAAAGATTTATGAGAAATTTATACTAAAAATATAAAACAATATTGAAAGAAACTAAAGAAGAACTAACAAATGAAGACATGTGCCATGTTTATGTATTAAAAGACTATTATTAAAAGACTATATTATAGTCCTATAGAGTCATACACAATCATCTGACTTATTGCAAAAAAAAAAATGGCATTGCAAACAAATGAGAAAAGAATACTTTTAGAATAAATGACCATGAGTAAAATGGACATTCAAATGGAACAGATACACCTTAACTCCCTGATAAATTATAGATACGAATTTGAATGTTAAAACAATATGTGATTTTTGAAGAAAAGACAGAAGAATGTTTTACTGACTTTGGAGTAGGCAAAGATTTTCTAAAGAGCACAAAAGTGCCATTTAGAAAAAAATTAATAAATCTGACTGCATTAAAACTAAGAACTCTGACATTGAAATTAGGAATGATCTAACAATAGCCAGAGGGGAGGGGGGAGGGGACTATGGGGAGAAGGGTTTTCAGAAACCACTATAGAGGACACATGGACAGAACCAAGGGGGAGGGTGAAAGGGGAGGGAGGTGGGTTTGGAGGGGGTGGGGGGAGGGGAGGAGAGAGGATGCAGACAACTGTAATTGAACAACAATAAAGTAATTAAAAAAAAAACTAAGAACTCTATTCAACAAAAGATACTATTAAAAGACACAAAGACATAGCCTGGGAGAATTTTACATACACACACAGTCTCATATATATAAACACACGTATATGGATATATTATAGATAAAGCATTATATTCAGAATATATCAAGAAATTCTAAAATTAATAAAAACTACAGAAACCTACTGGAAAATAGGCAAAGACTTGAACAGGTACTTCATGAAAGAGAATGTCCAGGTGACAAATAAGCATATAAAAAGATGCTAAACACTAGCCCTGGCTGGTGTGGTTCAGTGGATTGAGCGCTGGCCTGCAAACCAAAGGGTCACTGGTTCGATTCCCAATCAGGGCACATGGCTGGGTTTTGCAGGCCAGGTCCCACAGTATATTTCTGTGCATACTTCACTGATTTCCTACACATTAGTGTGATGAAAATAATATATTTGTTCTTCCTGGAAAAGAAAGTGTATTTAGAAAACCTCTTAATGCTGTGGTAGGGGAAGGACAGCTTACAACCAACTCCTCACTCTATTCTTACGGTTGTCCAGAAAATTCCTTCCACCCCAGAGACAGAACACCTGATGCCCATCTGATCCAGCTGCCCTATCACAAGCCCACTGGTACATTCCTTGCCACCTCCTCTGGCCAGTAGCTCCTTAAAGACAAAGAGCACAGACCTTGGCATCTGCATGGGAGCTGTTATGCCAGCCAGTTCCCTTCAAGGAGCAAGTTTCCATAGTCAGAATGAACAGACCTGAATCTCAGCATTTCTATTTCTTAGCTGTGCGATTGCATCTATTCACTTAGAGCCCAAGCCTTAGTTTTCTCATACGTGAAAAGCTTTATGGTTTAATAACAGTTATTTGCAGAATTTTTGTGAGGATTAGAGATAATCTCTATAAATTAGCTGGATATGGTATGTGCGCAATAAATGATTGATCTTATTATCACTTATAGCTGGGGAAGGTAACTGCTGTAAGTGTCCACGCCTGTGCCTAGAGAGTGGCTTTTAACTGGCTCAGGAATTATGCTAATATCTAATTGCTGTCTCTTTCTCAGCCTGGGGGGCACTATAGACTGGGAAAGAAGAGACGTGGGCTCTAGTTCTGGCTCTGTACTAAATAGACATGTGACCTCAAGTGAGTCCCTACACCATGGTGCTTTTTCCACATACGAGAAATTGATTTGGATGCCTTCTTCCTGCCCTAAAATTAGGTAGATTTATGGATTCTTTTGGGCTTTTGCATTTTATTTTATTATTTTTTTTAATTATTTTATTGTTGTTCAATTACAGTTGTCCGCATTTACCCTCCCCCCACCCCACCCCAGGCAAACCCACCTCCCTCCCTTGCTTCCCCCCTCCCCCTTGGTTTTGTCCATGTGTCCTTCATTGCAGTTCCTGAATACCCTTGTCCCC
>PVJI01023225.1:0-23916 GCA_004026765.1 Micronycteris hirsuta
TGGAGGCCAGCCCCCAGCCCAGACAGGCCACGGTGGGTGGAGCCCCCCTAGAGCTCTCCAAGACGCCCACGGCCTACAAATCCTCTTTCCTCGGATTTGACCCTTTGGCTCGATCCTTCTCTGTCCGTAGCTTAAGTGCCTGGCCTGGGGCTCCTAACTAGAGCTGTGGAACTAATGGGAAAACGAAAGAGAAAGAGACGTAAAATTTGGCCGGAATTTTAAAATCTATCATATGTTGAGTCTTTCTAAATTTTGGTGTTCTGGGGAAATTCCACATAGCAAGCTTAGAGTTTTCTCTGCCCAGGTTAAGTTAATGCCAACATGGAAAAGAAGAGACACATTAAGACCCCAGCACCAACTTGAGGCATTAGCAAAACATGAACCGAATGTGTGGCCTTCCCATATCTGAGAACAGGTCTCCCTGAGAAGCTCAGGAAATACCCGGGGGGCATGTTGACGCAGGGTCTGCAGGGCTTCTGAGGTAAGAGGCCTGCTTCTCAAAGGCCAGTTCCCCGGTGCATTTAGGTGAATGGAGACCTGGACTTAGGCTGGGTGTGGCACTTACCCCCGCCCATGAGTTCTGTGTCCGCTTCATCTCTGTTTTCTTCTCTTCTTTCTCCTGCCATAGCATGATGCCCGTCATAGGTGAGGCCTCCTTCACTGTTTGCTGCCTCGGCTGCCTGTGGATGGTTGTGACCTGTAATAGCTCCATGGGGCTCTACTGAGCTTGGGTCTTCCCAGGCCGGCCCAGCCCGTGAGGGCTTTGACCAGGAGGAGCATTGCCCACAGTTGAATATTCGAGGTTTGTCAATCTGGGCCTTTCACAACCCAGCAGGGAAAAGCAAATGTAATTTCTCCTCTTGGTTTTGCCTCAAATACATTGCAAATTGGAATCATTTCGTGTCCGAAGGCTCATTAGAAAACGTTTCTGAGAAGCAAGGCAGCCCATTAAGGCTCATTCTGAGGAGCGATTTTATGTTCTTCACATTTGTGTCTATATTTGTTAAAGATCAAGTTCAATTTTTGAAATTGCCAGATGTCTTGGCTCAGCTACAGATCTAAGTCAGAACTCTTGGGGGATACCCCACTTGGTATTAATAAAGTTTTCCTCCCATTTTAAAAGCTCAACATTTTAGCCAAGGGAATCATTATTGCTGCTTAAAACCCAGAATTGCAGATTGAATTAATTTCATCAAAATTATTTTCTGTAAAATGAGTGATCTCAAATTTCAGTGAATTTAACTGATCTCAGCTGCCTCATTTGGTACTGTGGTAACAGGGTGTGTTTCTGGATGTAGGCTAATTCTTGGGGTTTATCGCTGGAATTCTCTCCTTCCTTCTTCTTTCCTCCTTCCCTCGCTCCCTCCCTCCCTCTCTCTCTCTTCCCACTCATTTTCAATCACTGGCATTTTAGTTCTGAGTTGTAAATTGCAGAGATTTGATCTTTAAAACAAACCAACATGTTGTATTATGATCTCCAATTTTCTATGAGGAAACTAAAACAAAGTTTAAGAAATAAGATCAAGTCCTCCTTATGTCCAGTGAGTCCACACCTCTCTTGCAATGGGCCAGGTCAGATTCTCAGGCCCTGGGCAAGTGGTCTCTTGGGGGATTAAGCTCAAGGGTGTAGGTGACTCCTTGGAGTGGCCAGAAGCAGATGAAGCCAAGAGGTCAAGTGGTAAGAGTGTGCAAGAAACAGTTCCGAGAGTAGAGAGGTCTACTGTATGCGTAGGACCAAAGGCAAATGAGAGCTTCAGGAAGGATTACCAAACCAAGAAAGTTCATAAAACAAAAATAGCATAGGAAGGAAGAAGGATGCAAGGAGCGAGGGTAGAATGTTTTCATCTGTGTCCAGATGTTAGGCTAGAACTGTGTGAGGCTGTCCACAGCTTTTCTTTCTTTTCTTTTCTTCTTCTTTTTTTTTTTTTTTTTTGAATCCTAGCTTTGATGATGGGTCTGCCTGGTTCAAATGCTCTTGCAAGATGCAGTGCCATCACGATGATAGCATTTAGGATGGAAGTGAGAGTTCCAAACCCTTGAAGTTTCGGTGCTACAGAGCAGTCATTAGATACATTGTATATGAACTGTTCCCCAATGCTTCATTCAATTGGTAGATGTATTTATTTGCTATTGACAGTTGACCATAGAATTTTCCCAGGAAGGTAGGCCCAGAGGCCTTTGAATCAAACCAATCAAATAAATGAAAACAGAAAGCAATAATGTTGCAAGTTCTGAGAATAAAAACTTTATTATCATAGAGCTTAATTAGACCTTCAGAAATTACTTCCTCTGACTAAGCTCATTTTCATCAATGGAAGTAACTGAGAGACCCAGTGACACCAGCCACTTGGTGATGCTTCCTGGACTCAAGACCAGCTCTCCTGCCTATTTTGGATTTCTTTATTGCTGCCTCTTTTAACACAGTTTTAACACTTACCATCTTCATATTTTGATGATACTTGTTTTTAATGCTTAGCATCAGTGGAAATTCTCATTAGAAATTCTGTGCTTTCGGAACATTATTTTGACCCTTCAGAGCCAGAGTGTGAAAGAAGGCTCATCTGCATCTGCATGGTTCTTCTCTCACGCTTGGGTCTGGTGCCAGAAATGCTTGTCTCAGTTAAATAGCACAGACGGCCCAGTGGTCAGTCGTCTTGGAGATAGCTATTTCTGGCCACATATTTGATATGTGGCTGACCCTTTAAAAACAAATATGTGAGCTGTGGGAGATTTTCTTAACCTTTCAACCACTGCAACATAAGGAAACAAGAGGTGCCTGCATCTTAGTGTGTGGGGAAGTTTAAATGTAAAACATGCAAAAGTCCTTAGCACTGTGACTGGTCCATGATGACTGTTTAAAAGTATCGAGAGGTCCATGTGGTTATTATTTGTTCACTGGGGACATTCAAACCTAAAAATTTAAGGTTAGGGAGAATATCAAAACATTGTCTCAAAGTGGTTTCCTTAAATTATGACAAAGAAACAGTAACACCTCATTTGTTCACAACTTGCTACTTGCATAACTTTAAGCAAATGTCTTATTCTATGTGAGCCTCACTTTCCTTTATTGTATGTAATGAGGAAGATGCTTTCTCTAGTTGATGACCAGGTTCAATGCCTAGTCTGGATACTCAAATGTCCCCCTCCGTCTCCTACCTCCTTAAACTCCTGCAGTGATGCCCCAAGTGATTTCCCCCCCTATGTCCTTGAAATATCCCCATCTGGCAATTTGCCTTTCTCCCTCCCTGCACACAGCCATGACTCCAGGTCTGCCTCCTGACCTCCTGCTTCCTGGGCAGGCCTGAGTTGCTCTCCTCTGCTCTGGGGCAGGCCCACGATCCTTCGGGAGAGACCCCAGGAAAACATCACTACCCCATTACTGAAGGGGAGACTGACCGTGGGCCTTCTGAAGAAGGGTGGCAGGGCCGGCCTCAGGGACGTGTGACGTGTGCTGTCTCACAGGGCCCAGAAAGGGCTCCCAATTCAATTGAGTGCTCCATTGACATCGTCTTTACATTCTTAACAATTTTTAATGTGTGTTAAATTATTAATCCATTTTGAACAAGGGGCCTCGCATTTTCATTTTGAACTGGGCCCCACGTTATGTTGCTGATCCTGAGTTAAGTGCAATGGGAAGGTTGGATGATGCTGGATTTGTTGATCCCTCCCTGCCTGAGTGGCCTAAGCATGAGGATGGATTTGTGGAGGGATCTGGACAGGAAGGATGATTTGGAGCCCGCAGTGGGAGACCTAACTTGGTGGCCATAGTGGGGACCACTTTGGGAATGACACTCGTGGGATCAGAGGCCCTCTTTGAAGGACCTTGTGGAAAACAGAAGGAGGCAGGTTCCCCAGCTTCTAGACACAAGGGGTCTAGACCAGGATTTCTTAACAGCTGGGCTTCAAAATGAGGTGAGGATAAAAAAATAACACTAATTATACAAGTCTGCCAAGGATAGATGTTTGTGGAAAATAGTTGAACAACATAGAACTCGCAGAGTAAAGCACTTTGGAAAATCTTCTTTCAGATTATTATTTTTTTTTAAAGATTTTTTTTTTTAATTTATTTACTTTCAGAGAGAGGAGAAGGGAGGGAGAAAGCAATGTACAGTTGCCTTTCACATGGCCCTCACTGGGGGCCTGGCCCGCAACCCAGGCATATGCCCCGACTGGGAATCGAACCGGGACCCTCTGGTTCCCAGCCCGCCCTCAATCCACTGAGCTACACCAGCCGGGCTTCTTTCAGATTATTTGATATGTGTTTTCCTATCTGATGAATATAAATCTAGCCACACAAATTCAGATGTTCAAGGAATATCATGTTTTTCATTTTCTGTAACTCGGTGTAATATCTGATTCCAACCCCTCACTCTGTCAAGCTGGCAGAAAATGTAATTGCAGACATTTGGAGTTCAGCCATTGCACTGAGCCAAGTGGTGGGTCTTGTGCAGAGCCGAGGCATGGCAGGTGCCCACAGGGTTTTGGTTATTGGTCCCCACAGGGTATACTCTTCAGAAGCCCTTGTCCCTGCCCTCATGATCTTCCTAAATTATGGCTCTCTCCACTGCCCCTTACCGTGCTGAGGGCCGGAAACTCTGCAAAGGCTGCAGACCCAGGGCCCAGGGCCCAGGCAACACTGCTGCCTCTCCCAGTTCTGCTGTGTCCCTCACGGGACTCCTGGGCAGTCGGACCTGGCTCCCAACTGGGGGACCTCAGACCAGGCCCTTCCTGCTCAGCCTGGGGGAACTGTCCTTTCTCTAGTGCTTTACCCTCAAGTGACCTTCCTCATTCCTCTGCTCAAAGACCCCACACCTTTCCTCCACGAGGTCTGATACACCTTTGGCACAATAAGAACAATTCCTGGACTGCAGGTGACTTCTGTTTCTGCCTTACTCAGATCCCTGGCTCTAGGAATTACAGAGCTTAGATACCTGTTTGAGATAGGGAGAAAAAGAGATGAAGTGCTAGAGGGAAGACACACACATAAATTATCCACACACTGTGTTCTCATTTTATGCGAGCGTATCCTCCCCTGAACTTGTCCCTCCCACAGTTTTTCGTCTCTCAGTTAATGGACACTTCATTCTTTAATTTGCTTTGGAAAGAACAACCACCTTTTTTCATACTCCACATTCACTCCACAACTAAATCCTATTAACTCTACCTTGAAAATATAGCCAGAACTCAATCAGTTCTCCCCAGTTCCCCTTCGATCATCCTAGACCAAGTCACCTGCATTTCTTTGCTGGATCATTTTATTAGCCTCCTAAATGGCCTGCCTGCTTCCATTTCTGCTCCTCAGTAATCAGTTCTCAACACAGTAGCTGGAGTAGCCCAAGTAAAACAGAACTCAGATCATGCCATGTTCTCTGCCCAACACTCCATTGACTTATTGTCTCATTCAGGACAAAAGCTGGAGTCTACAGAATGGCCCCAGGGCCCTACATGAAGTGATCCCTAGTACCTCATTGTCTGATATCCATTGCTCCCTGCTTTGTTCACTCTGTCCCATCCCAGGCACGGCATCCTTGGCTATGGCTGCTCCTTTTGCCTGGAATTCTCTCCCCCTGATAGCCACACTCTCCTTCAGGTCTCTACTTCTCTGTCACCCTCTTCAACTGGCCCTGTCCCCTCCCCAGGCACTCCTTTCCCCTGTGCTGTCTTATTTTCCTCCATGCTCTGCATAGTCATCTGACATATGGTTTATTTGCTTCATGTCTGTTTCATCCCACTATATGGCAACTCTGGGGGATAAGGACTTTTGCTATTTTGTTCACTATGGATGCTCTAACACTCGGGACATTGCCTGGCACATAATTAGGAATCCGATAGAAAATTGTTAAATGAATGACTAAGTGAATGATTGCACAGAGAAACAGTATTTCCTGCCCCTGTGTTTTATATGAACTCAATCATACTGTCGTGATGCTTCTACAACTTACTATTTTTTCTGTTTAATAATAGATTTTGATGATCTTTCCATGACAGTACAGAAAGAAACACACCATTCTCTTTTAATGGCTGCAATAGGATTCTATGGTATAGCTATAACAAAATGTGTTCAACCAGTTTTCTACTGATGGACTCGTTTGCAATTTTTCTCTATTACTAACAACGCTGACTCCGTGTGCATTCAGAGTATTTCTGTAGGATAAACACTCAGAAGTGGAATTGCTTGGTGAAAGAGGTAAAGCAAATTTTGACAACCTCATTTGCATTTCTACTTTGTTTTCCCTCCTAGGTGAGAATGCTTATAATCCTGTATTTTTTCCTCCCTCTTTGCTTTTTTTTCCCCCCTTACCCTTGGTGGGAGAAAATTTTGATAACTTGCTGGTGGCAGTACAATTGGGGAGAGCAGACTATTTTCAGCTGCTATCTATATGTGAGCCATGAGTTTTGCAGAATCAGCTGCGATGAATTTTCTCCTTCTCTCAACTCCTTTGGCATTTAAAATCTGTACTGCCCAAATTGGGGCTTGATTGTACATTCTCTCATATTGTTTCATGGAATTAATCTCACTCCTCAACTAGACGATTAACTCTTTGATGGCAGAAGCCGTGTCTGTTAGTCTTATGCACTTCTGCACTCCCGTCTGTGTCTAACTCAGTGCTGGCCATGCTGACAGTGTACACTGGACACTTAGACAAGTGTGTCTTCAGTGCATATAAACCTTTGGTTTATGGCATAGTGGGAGGTTTCAGAGTGGCCATAGTGTTTGAGTAGAGCCTTGAGAGAAAAGTTGAAATTTCCAGATAGTCAAATCAGGGGATAACGTTCCAGGCAGAGGAAAAAGAATACGCAGACCCATGAAGTTGTGAACAGGCATGATGAGGTTGAGGAAACCACAGTGACCCTCTGTGGTAAGAGCTTATGTGGCATGTAAGGGACTGGCCAAAAATGAGTTGGGAGGAGGAGACTGAAGCTTTTTTTTTTTTTAATGTTTCCCTTATGGAACCAATGAGTAAACTAGAAATGTTTAGAGATAACTTCTGGGTGGGAGTATATCCTACCATTACACTTTCCATGAATCTTGGTGGCCATGTATATCCAACATACCTGAAAATCATACGTGATTCTCCTTTTTCTCCTTCCAAATGATAGTCTTAAACTTTACCTTACGATCATTTAAGGACTTGTACAACTTCATTACTTTCCTTACATTCAAAGCCAATTTTTCAAAAGAACAGCTGACACTCTGGGAGAACATCTGAGTTTGCCAATTTCTGTGGTGTAAATATTCCCACCATGGCCAGGTTACCTGTATGATGTTACTGATTACAGAGTTGGAAAGAGATGAACACCATCAGCTGTGTGAGCCAGCCCCAGGACACTACTGGTTGTACAAAGCCTGCTTCTGATGAACTGTGATACAATGATAATTAGCGAAGATGCTTTTGATCACAGTGCCAGAAACTCAGTGTACCTGGCTGAAGTGAAATGAACAAGTTTCTTGCCCCTATAATCTGGATTGGCTGGAGAAAAACAGGAATATCTGGATGCTGGGGCTTCAGGCCACCAGAGCCCTCTCTCCAATTCATGTCAATTTCTCAGCTTTATTATCATCAGAGAAAAGCTCTGTCTTGTCCCAAATTCAGGTAAATGAGTTGCAGGGAAAGAACTGAACTTGGATCTTTCCCTTGGGCCATTTTTGGGGGGCTGTGTCATGAAACTTTTATTTGAGCCCCACAAGTTTTTGGAGGAAGAAGTTCCTCAAATTAAAGAGGACAAATAATGCAATCCATGAAGCACCCTAATGCTGTGTATGCTACAATTGATGATAAAATATTTGGCTTTCCTTCAATGTTTTGAAATGAAGATACAGAAGGTCCTAAATTCTTATTGTTCCCTAGGGGACCCCAATAGCTCTAGACATCTATATTTGGCAGATATGAAGCAATTCACTAAAGAGAAGCTCCTCAGTTTCCAAATCACTAAAATTAAAAGCCATTTGATGTTAATTTAGGGTTATTGGAGAACCACTTCTGCCTCCAAGATGTAGCTTAAGTCTTTCGACTTCAAGAAACTCCCAAAGCAATTCTTCTGCCCGAGGGTTGCAGGAGGCAGATAGATAGATATTAACGAAAGAGAAGAGTGCCAAGCATCTAATTAAGCCTAAACTAGGAAGGGAAACTTCACAGTCGTTTCAGACATCCAAGTTGACAGGAAAGACCAGCCTTCCAATCTGGCCAGGGAACAACTGGCCTGCTCCCCCAGATGATGGGGGAGGGGTAAACAGTGAGGGGGAAATCCCTCTGCTAAGGCATGCATGGTAGGAGCCAGGATGGGGACCATGCAGGGGAGGAGTCCAGCCTGGGACAATCTGAGAAGACTGGGTAGGATAAGGGCATGAAATCCCAGAAGATCCAGGAAAGGCATTGGGTAGGGGAGACACCAGCATAGCCCTGGGAAGCTCCAAGAAAGAGACTGGATAGTTTGAAAGAAAGCTTACACCTTCCCAAACCCAAGGAAGTATAATAAAAGCGTAACTAAGCCCCATCTGGTACCCTTGCATGCTCTCTCCCTTCAGCAACCCCGTGGGCCAAAGCAAAGCACTGGCCATGGGCCGGACGGGAACAGAAATGGTGCTGGCTACTGAAGCTTTGGATGCCAGGTTAATGGCATGGTAGCTCTGGGTCCTGTTCTTCCTCCTGAGTTTTGTGGGGACAGATGTGGGCCTGTGGCCCTAGAGGCTGGACTATTTCTGCAGCAAGATGGAGCTGAGCCACCTGGTCATGGACGAAACCGTATGGCAGCCTCTTCAGGAGTATCTACGCCCTGTGTGCCCATCCATTAAATCTTGCCACACCGTACCTCAAACCCTCCTGTGTGTAACTCCCTGAAATGCTTTTCCTGCCATACTGTGGAGGAATCCTGTTTCTTTCAGCAACAATAGTATGTGCTCTTTCTTACGTAATAGCTTGGTATCTTTGTCTTCTTACAAAGCCAAATGAGGGCAGAATTTGTGTTCTTTATTGTTTGATTTCCTCTCTCTGGCACCTAGTTGTATAAATGAAAGGATGATTAAATACCTCTCTTGAGAAAACACGAGACTGCTCCCATATAAAAAGCGTGTGTGTGTGGTGGGGTATACTCTTGATTACTTGATCTTGAGATATAAAAAAAAATAGTGTGCTGACAAGAAAGGTGCCAAAATCACTCTTTAATAATTAGTACAATTTTTAGGTTAGGAAAGAACGTTATAGTATTTGAAGATCTTTGACTGCAGTAACCTCGTATCATCCTATTTACAATCCTGGGTGGCAGGCTGAGAGGTTCGTATCCACATTTTGTAGACAAGCCAGCATGTGAGAATTGTTTGGCACCTTAAAGATCATTTAGTTTTATCACTTCCCTTTTACACCTGACCTGCTCAAAAGCTAACTAAATGCCCCACAGTGTCAGGGCTACCTAGCAGCAAAATCCGTGCAGGAATTCAGGTTTCTACCCCCACATCCAGGGCATTGCATCACGAACACTGCTGCCTCGTGGCCAGTGTCTCAAGAGTTAGAAGTCAATACACATTGAAAGACCTTTATCTTGGGCAGCGCAGAGGGCAGAAGGAGGCAGGAGGGCGATGGTGACAACACAGCTGCCAGCTGGAGAGTTAAAGTAAAAATCAAAAATGAAATAAGAGAAGTGACAGCAGAGAACATAATGAAGTATATAAACCTGGGTAAAGCAGCGCAACGGGTAATAAAAAGTGAAATAGGGTGGAGGGGGCGAGTGGGTTGCAGTCACATATATCACCGGTGCATTAAGCCGGGGAGACAGTCGGGGAGGCAGGAGGAGGGCGGGGAGCCATCTCGAAGAACTCATTAAAGGAGTTTCCAAGTGCTCTTGGAGGAAGCCTACCGCCTGACTGTGGTTTAAGGCTTGGCAGGTTGGCCTTTCTGCTGTTTTCACAAAGCTCTTTGTGCCCTCAGGATGAAGACTAACACCCGATTTTATGCTAAAGCTTGTGTAGACATTACTTGATGGCAAGGTCACTGCCAATTTGTCTGAGATTGCTGTGCCTCCCAAGGAGACCTCCTGGTACCTCCCACCTGGGGCCCCCCTGAAAACCCAGGCACTTCCTGTGACATTAATAAGCCCCAGCACACTGGGTTTGAATTTCTTGGACACCTCAAATTTGGTACCATACAGAGTTCAACCAAAAGGCCATTTTTCAGTAGTTATTTTTAATGGTTTTTTGGGGGGAAATAATCTTTAACCAGGAGACAAAGAGCTCGCACATAAATCTTCCTAGGCAAACCTGTGTAAAGTACCGATGCACTTTATAAGCTGTAAACTAGGCTTTTATTAGCCATTTATGAGCCATTTTTTATGATGCAAGTTTAATATTAAACTATAAAGTTCACAATGCACTTATAAAGACAGATAGACTCATTCACTTTATAATTCTGGACTTGGATGCCTGGCAGAAGCCGAGAGTATCATGTCATTTCAGCAAACTGGCCCAGTTGGGACTTTGGAAACTGGTGTCGGATTAGGTCTGGGAATTGACAGGCACTGGGCTATGTTGCAGGCCAGAGTGGGAGGGAGCAATCAACTGCAGCCATAAAAATAAATGCACTCGCTGGGAGGTCATTTTTCTTCTGACTTTTCTGGAGCGTGGGGCCTTTACAGCCATTTAGAAAGGGAGTATTCTCTAGAGTCGCAATTCTGTTTTAGAGCAGCGGCGATAGAGTGCCGCTGGATTTTGTGCAGCTAACTTCCTCCTAATAGAGCAGCATGGCTGGTATTTCTTAATTCAATGTGATGAAAATTAAGTTTGTTTTGATCAATTTAAGACTGCAAATTTCATTTTCCCTAGGCAAGAAATATTTGGTGTATGGAAAGTGGATGGCCCTTAGCGTACCTCATGCTGAATATATGAATTATCGATGGAGGGTTATTCTAATCACAAGCCACGCACTGTATTAGGAGTCAAGCTTTCTGTCTTTGAACCATACTTTTGAATACTGGAAGGTTTTTTTGTTTGTTTGTTTGTTTT
This sequence comes from Micronycteris hirsuta, assembly GCA_004026765.1. Classification (NCBI taxonomy): domain Eukaryota; kingdom Metazoa; phylum Chordata; class Mammalia; order Chiroptera; family Phyllostomidae; genus Micronycteris; species Micronycteris hirsuta. The sequence continues at coordinate 10,994 of PVJI01023225.1, forward strand.
TACTGATCAAATGTTCTTTTTTATTTTTTTATTTTTTAATTACTTTATTGTTGTTCAATTACAGTTGTCTGCATCCTCTCCCGTCACCTCCCCCCACCCCCTCCAACCCCACCTCCCTCTCCTGAATACTGGAAGGTTTTGAGGGGGAAGGGGGCACACTCAAAAGGATCAAAGACACCAAATAACACCAAACAAATTAACAGTAACTATGACTCTTTCACTCTGAGAGAACCACTGTATCTCTCTACTTGGTGGCCCTTCCCTGCTGGGTGTCTTTATGTCAAGAGTTTATTCTTCCAACTTCTCTCTTGAGGCAAACTGTTCACATATTCCAGTACCTCTGCAATCTATTTCATTCAGTAATTTATTTGTTCATTCTTGAGCTCCTATCACTTGCCAGACTCTCTTCTGGGCACTGGGGGTATATTGGGGAACTTGTATTTTGTCTTTGTCACCCTTTACTAGAAGCATGTACTTGTATGAGGTAGTACTCTGTTATGCCCAGTGTCAAACTCTGCTTTCATGTCCATACTCCTCTCTGAAAGATTACTATACTGGTTCACATAGCCATTTGTGGTAAAACTAAATTGTACCTTTGATAAGGACACGGTAGCCTGCTCAGCCACTCATGGTAGATGATCTCTGGACACCGGACTATGGCCTCCATTGGCTGTGTCCACATTTAAGAAGCTTGGAGGACTACTCACCCTGCCTCACACCCCTGTGGCTTCTGAAAACCCAAGCTCCCCAGACGTCCATCATCTCTTGGTCCTTATTTCCACATTCCCCTGTGCGACTCATAATTCCCCCCTGCTTTTCCATGCCTGCCAAACCTTTCTGCAGTGCTCTCTGGAACACACATTCAAGCGAAGGCTGAGCTCTCTTCTCTTCAAGGATGAGTGTGTATCCCTTTCACTGCCTTGCCACCTGTACACCATTTCTCCTGGGAATCCCCTGCCTCTGGATCAGACTCCTACCAACCAATTCTGCTTGCTACGCCCTCTCTCCCTCCCTCTCAGCCAATGATTCCCGAGCATCTGAGTTGCTGTCTTCCTCTTATTCTTATTCGTGTCATCATTATTGGGACCTCAGTGCCCACCTGGATGGCGGACCGTCTAACTACTGGAACTTTGGGAGCTGATTTCCTCACCAGCTATGATCCTCTCCTTCACCACATGGTAGCCATTCTCCCATGCTTATTTCTCAGTAACAATGTACCACTTCTCAAATCTCAATTTCAAGCATCCCTCCCTCTGATTGCTACTTCCTACCCTTCTACTGTATTTTCTTTACTTACTCTGGTAACAACTGCATTGAGAATGCCAGTTCATTAATTCCCAAACTCCTTTTCCTCTCCTAACTCTCTGCTGCCTGGAATCTTCACTCCTCTACTAATGAAGCCTGCTTTCTGTAATCTGGGAGATACCCTTAAGTATCTTTTCTCTCTTGTTTGTACTTAACTGATTGAACTCTGTACTTGGTTAAGCCCAATGATCTACATCCATTTTGAGTTAATTTTTATATGGGGGTTTTGAGTAATATTTGTTGAATAAGCAATGAAACAATTGCTTATAGTACAAGGGGGACTCAAAGAAAGGTATTTATTTATAAAAAAGTTATGTATTTTTACATGTTTAAACTTCAATCACCTTCAAAGTACTCTCCATTTGATGAAATACCCTTATTGAGACCTTGTTTCCCTTGAAATAGTTTTTATACTTGTCAATTTTGATGTCTTTTAGTGCTTCTGCCATTTTTTGTTTCGTTTCTTCCACACCAGCAAAACGGTTCCCTTTGAGGACCTTTTGTCATCTGGGCAAACAAAGAAAGTCATTTGGGGTGAGATTGGGGGAATAGGGAGGGTGGGGCATGGAGGTCAGGCCATTTTTGGTCAAAAACTACTGAATACCCAGCAAAGTGTGGGCAGGTAGGCTCATAAATCACCCATTATGAAACGGGCAAATGCTTTGAGTCTTGAAAAACAAATTCATTAAAGCCAAATGCAGCCTCTCACAACAACCCCAGTTGGTACACTGACACAGGTGGGTTTCTAGAACACGCACCTATCAGGGGAAGCCTGTACTACAAGGGGCCCACCCTACAGAAGATAATTTCGGGTTTTGGGAGCCCCCCTTGTACATAACTGCTTATAGTTTGAGAACCATTATGTAACTAAATGAAACTTAGCAAGTTATACTTCAACAATTCTTTTTTAAATATTTACAGCAGTAATCAACTAGAGTAGGATACATCAATCCTGACTTGGATGTAAAATTTGTGAAACTGACCCTCTTGCTTTGATAAATTTGGGCTTGTACACTTACTTAGCATAAGTTTTTTTTTTTATAGAAGTTTTCCTCTTTGGTAGGGGAAGTCTCAGCAATCAAATAATATTCTGTATTTTAGTAATATAAGATAGTTCTTTTTTTAAGTGGGCAAAATTTGTAATTGTGAAATCTTTCTCAAAACTATTGTAATAAGCAGAGTCCCATTCATAATAAAGAAGTTTTCCCTGGGCCAGAAACCTGGGACTCATCAGGAAAGCCCATCAATCCTGTACTTCCAAGCTGAAAGACCCTACTGATACTGAATTATATCCTAGGAAAATTATAATAAAAAAAAAAAAACAGAGTTTTTAAGGCCAACCTTTTTTCTCTAGTCTCCCTGCCTTCAGTGTTAGATTTCTACCAATACAGACAAGGTGTGGGGTGGGATAATCAAGACCCAGAGATGAAGCTGAGCCTCCTCCGAAGCTGTCCAACAGCTAGCAATTCCAGGCAGTGCCCCAGGTTGCTTTGCCTCAATCTAATAGAATGTTAATGCAATGTGCTTCCCCAGAGGAGGATCTGCTACAAAGCCAGCGTGCAACAATGTGTTTGATGCAGCCATCAGATACCACACTCAGGGCTGAGCTCTGAGGATTTGGAGATTTCATCGAGATGAATCAGACATGACAGTTACTTTCAAGAGCATCAGAGTTTCTGATGGAGACAGACATGCACACCCGTGTCTGAAACATCAGGCAGATTCTGATGATGATGTGAATGATATATCCAATGCAAAATACTTGAGAAATGTGTGAAAGTGTTGTTGGATTCTTTAATTTCAATAAAAAAGCTTTATTGATGTATAATTCATAGTCTCTGCAATTCATTGAATTCAAGGGTACAAATTAGTGTTTTTATTATATTCTAAGTGTTGTTCAACCATCACCCAAAACCAACTTTAGAACACTTTAATCTCACCAAAAAGAAACCTCAAATGTCTTTGCTGTCACTCCAAGCCCCCCAACCCTAAGCAACCACTAATCTACTTTGTATCTATACAGATTTGCCTACTCTAGAGATTTCATATGAATGAAATCATAAAATACGTGTTTTTTTCATGACTGGTTTCTTTGACTTAAAGTAATGTACTCAAGGTCCATCCATGTTGTAGTGTGCATTAGTACTTCCTTCCTTGTTATTGACAAATAATATCCCATTGTATGGATATATCACATTTTACACTCATCCGTTGATGGGTATTTGGGTTGTTTCCACTTTTTGACTATTGTGAATAATATTGCAATGGACATTCATGTACAAGTTTTTGTGTGGACGTATTTTCCTTTTAATTTTGAGTGTGAGTCTAGAAGTGAAATTGCTGGGTTACATGGTAAGTCTGTGCTTAACCTTTTCAGAAACTGCCAGGCTGTGGTCCACAGTGTGTGCGTCATTCACATCCCACAGCAGTGTTGCATCAGACCCGACTCCAATCCCAGCACATCCTCGCCAACACCTGGTGTTAACACCTCGCAAGTATGAATCAGTATCTCGTGGTTTTGATCTGCGTTTCTGTGGTGGTGATTATGGCTACGCATTTTTTCATGTGCTTATTGACCATTTTATACCTTCTTTGAAGAACTGCCTATGCAAGTTTTAGCCTATTTTTCAGTTGAGTTATTTATCTTATTGCTATCTAGTTGTAGGAGTTCTTTCACATTCTAGAGACAAGTTCCTAATCAGACATATGATTTACAATGTTTCTCCCATCTGTCGGTTGTCATTTTTACTTTCTTGCTGGTGTCCTCTGTAGCATGTAAGTTTTCACTTGGATAACGTCTCACTTGGTTGTGTTGTACAATGTACTTTTGCACATTATTAGATGCAACATATGAAGATATCGTTGAGGATTTTTGCCTCTAAGTTCATGGTAGATACTGGTCTGCAGTTTTCTTTTTATGTACTGTCTTTGGTTTTGGTAATACTGGCATCATAGAATAAGTTAGAAAGTATTCCCTCCTCTTTGATTTTTTTTTATAAGTTTGTGAAGAATCAGTGTTAATTCTTCACTAAACCTATAGTAGAATGTACCAGTGAATTTGGACTTCGTTTGTGGGAAGTTGTTTGCTTACTCAGTTCTCTTTACTTCTTATAAGACTAGTAAGATTTTCTACTTCTTCTTGTCAGTATTGCTAGTTTGCTTCTTCTTAGACTTTTTTCCCCATTTCATCTAAGTTATCTAATTTGTTGGCATGCACAAATTGACAGTATTCCCTTATAATCCTTTTTATTTCTGTAAGTCAATAGTTATAACCCCTCTTTCATTCCTGATTTTTGTAAAATGAGTCTTCTCTCTTTTTCTTGCTAAAGACTTCAATTTTGTTGATTTTTTTAAAGAACCAACTTTTGGTTTTGTTTATTTTCTCTCTAGTCTTTTATGCCCATTCAAAATTTTTCATTTTAATTTTTATTATTTCCTTATTTCTCCTTGTTTTGAGTTTAGTTTACTTTTTTAAAATTTTATTTATTTATTTTTTTAGAGAGAGGAGAAGGGAGGGAGACAGAGAGGGAGAGAAACAGCAATGTATGGATGGTTGCCTCTCACATTGCCTCATTGGGGACCTGGCCCACAACCCAGGCATGTGCCCCAACTGGGAATCGAACCGGGACCTTCTGGTTCCCAGCCTGTACTTTTTTTTTGTCCAGTGTCATAAGTTAGATATCAGGTTATTTTTTGAGATTTTTATTCTTTTGTAATGTACACATTAATAGCTATACATTTCCCTCAAACTAGACACAGCTTTGGCTTCATCCAATAAATTTTGGTATGTTATGTCTTCATTTTCATTCATCTGATAATATTCTGTAATTTCCTTCTTTATTTCTTCTTTGACACATTGGTTATTTAAGAGAGTGTTGTTTACTTTCCATATATTTATAAACTTCTCAAATTTCTTTAGGTTATTAACTTCTAATTCGATTTTGATTAGAGAACACACTTTAGACAATGTCTATCCTTCTAAACTGATTGACGCTTCCTTTATGGCCTTGCATATGGTCTCTCTTGAGCATGTTCCATGTGCACTTAAGAAGAATGGATTCTGCAGTTGGTGAGCAGAATGGTCTGTATGTGTCTGTTTGGGCTACTTGATTAATAGTGCTGCCCGAGTCTTTTTATTTCCTTGTTGAGCTTCTGCCTAGTTGTTCTGTTCAATATTGAAAATGGGAATATTGATAGGTATCACCAACTGTTACTGTCGAATTGTCCATCTCTTCCTTCGATTCTGTAAGTTTTTCTTCATGTAATTTGAGGCTCATTTGTTAGGTACAGATGTGTTTAAAATTGTATCTTCCCAACGAGTTGAATTTTGCGTGATATTTGAACGATATTTCTTTCTTTCCATTCTTTTCTTTTGAAATTTTTTATATCTTTGAACCTAAAATGGGTTCCTTACAGACAGCATATTATTGGATTCTGTTTTTTTTATTCAAAGGGCCAACAATCTCTGCCTTTATATTGAATGGTTTAATCTAGTCCATGTTTAATATTATTATTGATACAGTTTGATTTATGTCTGTCATTATAGTGTTTGTTTTCTGTATGCCTCATAGTCCCTTTTAATCTGCTCTTTCTTTTTTAGTGCTTTCATTTCCATTAAGTAAATATTTTCTAGAGTTATATTTTAATTCCTTTAATTTTTTAAACAATGTATCTTATAGAGGTTGCTTTAACAGTATACATTAACTATATATTTTATCTTATCAGAGTCTACTTCAGATTTATATAACAACTTCAGGGCTATATAGAAATATTACTCCTACGTGGTTAGTTCTATCTCCTCTTCTGTTTTTGTACTGTTACAGTTATATGTGTATTTATGTCTATACGTCAAAAGTGCAAGAATTCGTTGTTATAATTATTTCTTTATATAATTTTATCTTTTAAACATACTGAGAGAAGAAATGCTATCATGCATATATATCTATATCTATCTATCCATATATATATATAGTTTGTTACATTAATCTGCACACTTACCATTTTGACACTCTTCTCTTCACAAGTTCCTGTAGATTTAAGTCGCTATCTGGTGTCGTTTTCTTACTCTGATGCAGCTTTGCTCCCATCCACCACTTTAGTGCTTTTGTTGGCAAATATATTACATTGCCTATATGTTATAGGTCTAACAATAAATTACATGCATATTTTAATACAATTGCTGTTTAAAATCAGTTAAGAGAAGAAAGAATATAAAAAAATTTTTATCATTACCTGATAATTCCCTTTACCAGTGCTCGTGTGTGTGTGTGTGTATCAGTTACTGACTGAGGTCGCTTCCTTTCAGTCTGAAGAATTCCCTTTAATATTTCTTACAAGGCAGGTAGCTTAGCAACAAATCTCTGTCTTACCCGTAATGTTTTTCTTTAGTCTTTTTTTATAAAGATTGTTTTGTTGACATAAAATTCTTGTTTCACAGTTTTCATCTTTTTCTTTCAATACTTTGACTGTTAGCGAACTACCTTCTGGCCTTCATGGTTTCTGATGAGACGTCAGCTGTATGTGATGAGTCATATTTCTCCCCACGCTCTCAAGATTTTCTCCTTGTTCTTCTCTTTCCACATTTTTTCTTATGATATATCTGGGTGTGAACCATTTTGCCACAATTCTACTTGGAGTTCACTGAGTTTCTTAAATGTTAGAATAATGATTTTCTTCAAATTTTGGAAGCTTTCATCCATTATTTCTTTTAAAATTTTACTATTTCTCTATTGACATTTTCTATTTGATAAGATATTATCATCATGCCTTTTTTTCTCCTTTAAATATGTTTTCCTTTAGTTCTTTGAACATATTTATAAGAACTGCTTTGAATCTTTGCCTGCTACTCCAACATCTGGAACCTCCCAAAGGTAAATTCTGTTACCTGTTTTCCCACCTGTGCATGGGTTATACATCCCTTTTTCTTTGGATGTCTCATGAATTTTTGTTGAAAGATCGATGTTTTAATAATATATCGTCACAACTTTAGATACTGATATCCCCCCCTCACTCTCCAGGGCTCGTTATTTTCGTTCTTTGTGACTTTATTTCTTTTTGTGACTTGTTTAGACTATTTCAGTAAAATCTATTACCTCCACAGTGCATGGCCTCTGGCCTAGTCTCAGTTACTAAAACTTTGTTAAATAAATAAAATATGTTTTAATTTCTATTTTTGATGATTTTTAGAAGAAACATCTCTTTTAGATTGCACATAAAGGGTGGGGAAAAAGTAGGTTTATATTTCTTCATATGGAAAATAATACAATAATTAGTAAATTATAATACCAGAAAAAAACTTTTTCACATACTCACAACTGTAGACCTACTTTTGCCCAAACATGTATATTTACTTATGTTTGAAAATCTTTTAAAAAATTTGTTCAATATGAATTCAATATTTTGAAAATGCAGGAGAATTGTTTGAAAGCTAAGAGACAGAATAGATGACACTCTTACATCTTGCTCCAGTTCTAACAGAGTCTCTTTACTATTCAATTTAATATTAAGTTTTCACTAAATATTTTCTTTCCTTAAGGTGCACATGGTTTGGCTTTAAAAGCACTATACTACCAGATGGAAAACCTGCTTTAAATTCTGTCTCCTGAATTCACTGTGTGTCTGGGGCACTAGTTGATTTAACAGCAACATAGCTTAATCATATTTTTTCCTTCATGCCTTAAAAGAATTTTAGGTGCTTAAAATGATGTCATCAAGATATTTTGAAAGTATTTTAAAAATACCTATACGTAAGTCATTGTTGGTGCTATTAGTATTAATTAGGAAGGGTTAAATGTTAAAATGATGGCAATCCTGCTTTTGGATCCAAATGTAAACAAATACGCTTTGGAAAAAATATCCGTCAAGAAAGATCATGGCTTCCATCTATAATTTGAATCCATATCCATGCCTATTCTGTTCCTAAACATGCCATTCATGCATGTATTAGAGTTTCCTGAAGCTAAAATTCACCTTTCATCTTGTGTGAGAGAAATTGTAGAGGAAAAACACAGATTTTGAAATTACTATTTTGAAACTAAGTCCCAATTCTCACAATATATTCTGCCTGATCTTGCCTCAGTTGCTTGATCTCTAAGAGTCTTGGTTTTATTCCTAGATCCTTGGACATCTTCTTTCATGAAATCGTGAAAGAGGGTAAGTAAGAAAGCGTCTGGAACATAGTCAGTGCTCAGTGGGAATGATGGTTCTCATCTCTTGAGCATTTTCCAAGGTCCTGCTTCATGAGATAATGCCTTCAGTTCATTTTCAGTTTTCCCATGGTTCCTGGCATATTTCGAATCAAGACATCTGATCTGGGAGATGGGTTGAATGTCACTGCATTCTCCTGATATCTTCATTGTGTTTATGAGAATGACTAGAAGGAACATATAGCAAGGGGTTCCCTTGACCAGTGGAGATGACTTGAATATACTAGGCATTTGGATGTAAGTTAAGGATAAACAAGAAGAATGGAACCCTACAGGAGCAAGACAAGACTATAGGAAGCTTTTTGAAACAGTGAGTTTCTGATTTATTGTCCAACATTAGATCTGCACCGGTGCTCCTTATCCTGCATGCCATAAAGAATGCTGTTTTGTTATTTTTTGCTGTGGAAATTATGTCTTGAAAATTCTTATTGACTAAGCACTGTACATTTAAGTAATTTATTTTTTCACCTAATATATATCTATCTGACAAAGAATTTCTTTCTTTTATGAGATAAAAAGTAAATGACTTCTCCATAAATTTCTCTCTTCTTCTCTTCCTTTTCACAACACCCATTCCCTCTCTTCTTTTGGAGTTTGTCTCCCTTTAATCGATCCCCATCAAGACTATTTACAAACACACTGTGCAAAGGACAGTTGTTAAATTCTCTGCCCTCTCCTACTTGTCTGCTGCTGGTGAATCGTTTGTGTTCTGTGTGTACAGAGCAGTCAGTCGGCCCTGTGACTGCACCTGTGAGGCTCGTGAGGCTCGTGCTGCTCGTTAGGGCCAGGGACTGCTCACGGCTGCTCTCAAGGAAGGCAATGTGTTCTACACACATGAAATAGTTATTGACGCTGTCAATGAGATGTCTACACACATTAAACAATTATTGATGCTGTTAATGAGGTGGCAATTCTATGTTGAGTTCCTGAGAAAAAAAGTGGAGTGTTTAGATTTGGAGAGCAGTGTGCCTTCTTTTACATGCATCATTATGTTGAGAGAGATATCTTTTTAAAGTAAAAGTGGCAATTTAATCTGTAGTTATGCAAATGAAGCTGCACAAAATCATGTGGCCTTCTGAGTGAAAATGAGGCCTGAGTTGTGTTTTTCTCTTAGATAATATTTGTCCATTAGAATGGGAAAAAATCATTACATAAAAATGCTCTGTTGGTCATTGCTTTCACTAGGTTTTGACAAGTGGAGTCAAAATTTTATAAAAGTAGCCTCAACTTTATCTCATCTCTGAATTGTCTATGACTAGGGTGGGGAGGACACTAGCTGGTGGGGTCTAGAATTAAAATTACTTACGCTTCTGAGAAGGGTTCTAATCTCTAGTATCTTTGGTGGTTTTTTTTTTTTTTAACACTTCCATCACCATGCAATTCTTATTACTCATTATAAAATGAAAATGTATATCTCAGAGTCATTAAATAATTCACATGGCTGAGCAAGGAGGAACAGAAAGTAAAGCCATGGTCTGTCTGATTTCAAAGCCCAGAGTATTACCATTTCTACTATACTTTATTCTGCCTCATTATCTGTCATTGTAGGTTCCTGAAGAGCCTGGAGCCCTAACTTGGTGTCTGTTTAGCTGGGACAATAATGCTCAAAGTTACAGCTGGCAGTCCCATCTCTCAAGAGCCCCTTGGGTCCTTCAACTGCATAACAGTGACCTCTAGGACTGATTGGGGTCCTGCTTTGAATGGACTCTGATGACAAATTATGAATGTGTAATAAGTATATGATACATGTATAGATATGATAAATAGATTTTGTATGTACTATTTTCTCCAGAGTGTGGCATTAATTTTATTTTTAAAAACATTTCCTTTTGAGACTTGTTTCATGGTGCAGCATGTAGTCAGGTAAGCGACCCACATACTTGTAAAGAATGTGTATTCTGAGGCTGTTGGGTACTGTGCTCTATTGATATCAATTAAGTCAAGGGGGTTGATGGTGTTGACTCAATTATTCATATGGTTAGGTGTGGGTTTGCCATTTGACTTTCAATTCTTTTTTTCCTTAGATTTTTTTCATTTGTTTCTTCATTATTCCTTTCCTGTATTTTTGGGGGGAGGAATACAATATATTTGTTTTTAGAATTCCATTTTCATTTTTCTATTGTCTTTTAGCTTCACTTCTTGTATTATGTTAGTTAGGTCCATTTAGAGATTGCGAAGTAAAGTCCTGTTTCAACACTTCATTTACAGTTAATACCACACCATCTCAGGGAAAAGAGGTCAGCTTTGCCACCACACAGGTCCATTTTGGCTCTTGTGTTTATACTGTCCACATCCATTACAACTTCACAAGTTTATAATTTTTTTCTTTAAAAAATCATATGTATTATAATAAAATTATAAGAAAAAAGTAAAATAGTTTAATATTTCCTGAAATATTTACCCTTTCTAACGTTATCCATTCCTTTTTGAGGACTTGGGTTTCAATCTGCTATAATTTCCCTTCTGTCCGAAGAGTTTCCTTCAGCTGTTCTTGTTCTAGTAGGTCTGTTTTCAACAAATTCTCTTGGTTTCCATTTACCTTATTGCTACTTTATTCCCCCTTCATTTGAAAATAAATTTTTCAGTAGATATAGAATTTTGTGTTGACAATTTTTTCTATTTAACATTTAAATAAAATGTCATTCTACTTCCCTCTGGCCTCTGTGGTTTTTGATAAGAAGTCAGCTGTTAACCAAGTAATGAGTTTATTTTTTCCTTTCTGTTTTTAATATTTGCCTTTTATCATTGATTTTCAACTACTCAACTATAATATGTGTCATACTTTATACTGTTTCATGTTTCCTGGCATTTTGAATCTGTAAATACTTATTTCATCAAATTCGGAATATTTGCCCATTATTTTTACTTTTTTTTTCCTTCCCTGCTTTTGTCTTGGGACTCCAATTACACATGTGCTACACTGGTTTATATTACTTAATAGGTTCTAGAAGCTCTACTAATCTTTTTCAGTCGTTTTTCTCCTGTTTGTAACATTGCATACTTTTTATTGATCTCCCCTCAAGTTCACTAACTCTTTCCTGTGCCATTGGCATTCTTTTAAACCCATCCAGTGACTGCTTAAACTTCAGATACTATATTTTCCAGTTATAGACTTTCCGTTTGGTTCTTTTTTTTATTATTCTACTTGCCTACTGTCACTTTCTGTCTCGTTGTTCATGCTTCTTTTTACTTCTTTGAGGATAGTTATAATAGCTATTTTAAATTTTATTTTGCTAATTCTAATATTTGAGCTATATTGGAGTTGATTACAGGTCAATTTTCTCTTGAGGATGTGTTTCATTTTCTGTTTTTTTCCTATTTTGAATAAATTTTGTATTATATCCTAGATATTATGGATATTTCATTGTGGAGGTTTTGAATTCTCTTATTTTTCTCTAATAAAGGTTTGTTGGTTTTCATTTTGTGGGCAATTAACTTAGTTGGACTTGAACTGCAAACCCTGTTCCTTGGTTGGTAGCTCTGATTGCAGTTCAAATCTTTTAGCTTTAACTTAGTTGCTTTAATTGTTTCTCTGCATACATTATTTGGGGGTTAACCAGAGTTATAGGAAGACAGATGTGGGGAGTCCCATCTCTGGTATTTTGCCCTTTTCTCCAATGGTTATAGTTGCCCAGATTGAAAGGTTCCCCTAGACAGAAAGCAGTGGTTTTTCTATCAGCACCCCTACTGCTTCCTTCAGATTGCCAACCATGTTTGACCTCAGGCTAAAAATTGTAAAATAGAAAATAACGCTGTGCAACTCTCCTCACTGGAATATGCCTGCTTTTGTACACTCTTTGGGGCCTTCATGTGTCTAGTTGTTTTGTATATCCACAGTTTATAGTTATTACCCACAGGCGGGCTTGTCTGGGTGGATCTTGCTCAGCCAATACCCTCCATGAGCATAATTTTTCATATCAGGTGTACGCTTGACAGGGCTATGCTCAATTCCTGATCATGACCTTATAATGATGATCTTTTCAAATTTCTGATAGTCACCATTGGCAAGAAAATTTATTCACACTAGTAGGTGATGAAAATTTGAGACCATTTTTACAACTATTCAAAATCTGCAGTAGGTAAAAGTGTATTTGAAGGAGCTAACAGCTTTTCTTTTTTGCACTGACAAATGCAATGTTGAAATTTCTTGTGATAATGCAAATGGGATTCAAATCCAACAGAATGTTTTTATATCAAGTATTTCAAAATAATGATGATGCTCTAATTAGTAGAAAACACATGCATTGTTAGAGCAGTCACCCTAGAGCTAGTCTGGACGCCACTAAAAGGGCCTATTAGCCGCAAAATCATTTGATATATGTGAAGACAGAGAGATTCAGGGCCCCCTGGAGCTGCTTCGCCAGGAATACCTGGTGATATCTCAGCCTCTTCAACTCCAACTCCTGTGATTTT
>PVJI01023226.1:0-23925 GCA_004026765.1 Micronycteris hirsuta
GGGGAGGGAGAGGATGCAAATAACTGTAATTGAACAACAATAAAGTAATTAAAAAAAATAAACACAAAGCTCTACTGTAGAGTATGGGTTTTTAAGGACAGCAAAACAAAAAGTCATCAAGCACTTCTCTATCAATATACTCAGCACAAATGCCAAGAGCTGAATTAGACCTTCTAACTTAAAATTTAGTATCTGCTAGTACATAAATTATAAAGTATCTATTTTTCCACAAAGTATTAATGTGTTGATATAATCTAAAATCAAGCAATGTAATTAGGTAAAGAAATGCCAGCAATAGTTTCTAGTACCTTATCTCTAAGCATATTTGTCATTAACTTTAAGGTTGAATTTCCAGTTTTAAAATAATCGTGAGAATGACTTATATCTGTTTTTGCTTTAAGGAATACAGCTCTGAATTAAGCCTTTGTCATTCTGATTTCTTCACTTTGAGCAACAAAAAAGTCATCAAGTTTTAGACCAGAAACCACTAAAAATGACAAAAGAAAACCTTCAGTGGCTTCCTTTGATTATTAGACAAAGTTTGAGGAAAGACAACACTAGACACTAGGAGGAAAAAAACTCCTGGTGTTCATTATTGGGCTTTTCTATTTGTATTTTTAATGCTTATATCAAGTTGTCACAACTGCATATTCACTTTTTCTAGCATATACTCAATATACGTTCTAGATTGCTACAGAATGTACACTATTTAGATCTGTAATATTGTGAATAATTTAAAATTTTTCATAAATGTTTTTATATTCAACGAACCTATTTTTAACTACTAATACATTTTTGTGTATTGGGACTATAACAGAAAAGTAACAAACAGTGCAAAATTTAATATAAATGACCTTTATATAAAGACTTATAAGCCAAGACATAACATATACTGTATCCAATTAAGTGATTATTGGTTAAGATTAACCATCTTTACAATATATGTGTGTACATAAACTACAAAAGTTTGTGAAAATATCTGTCATGAAATAAATGTGAACAAAATTATTTCATTGCTTCTTTTTCTCTAACACTACCAAAATTCATATTCCCCTTGATAAAATGCCAGGTCCACAGCAAACAAATTAGAGAAACACTGTTATAAAAGACAAAAAACAGAAGTCTAAGCTAGGATGAGTGATACAGCAAAGACAAAGACAGACCTTTACTACACATAAGAAAACTAAGCAATTGAGAAACTTTCAAGAATAGCAACCCATTCACATCATAAGCAATCCTCGTTTCATCTGTAACTAAAAAACACGCTTCATCCAAATGCCTTATTATGAATCATTGCAAAAGAAAACACCAGCCATAATCACATTGAATGAATTTCTTGAGTAATAACTCAGATGAACAATCTAGTCTGTACATAAGTGAGCATCCTTGGTATGAAATGGCTTGGATGGCATCTGAAAAGGATCTTCTTTTGAGCAATAGCTCAATCAAAACACAACACCACATTGTAGATACAATTTCAGTAGATTTTCTCTCTCATTGTTCGTTTTATTTTTACAGCAAGTTCATGCATGTGTGTGGCATGTGAAAATACAAATCCTTATGTAAATGTCCACCTCCTAATGGCATATAATTCAGTCACAGTACCACAACTTCTTTAAACATTGCAAATTAAGAGGCATAGAACCAAGGGCATAGATATGCAATGCAGGTTCTTTCAAAGCCAACTTGTACTTTCTTTCTCCTTTGGTATCATTTTTCACTGATTCTTCATTTTTTTTCTACTGCAGTATTGATATAATGTCTGAAGTGGTAATAATTTTGTTTCTACTCATTAAAGGGACAGTGTAAGAGGTTCTGCTTTTGGTAATACCAGACATTTCTGCTCCAAATATGGATCTTCTATAGGCTTGTATGGTAGACAAACATGACATGAAAAAGCTACTCCTACTATTCTGCTTAGTTTGCTTACTCTACACATACTGCAGCCAAATTTTCCTTGGAAAAAGGATGACTTATTCTCTAACTTATTCTCTAGTTATTAAATTCTGAGTGTTTTCCAGTATGTTTGCAATTACTATATTTTGTCAGAAACACAAAGAATCCAAAGCTGTGTCAGAATGTTGTCACAATTTACCTAACACAAATAAATCATAATTTAATTGATGGTGAAAAGCTTGCTCTCAAACATAAATGTACCTTGTACATGATGGAACTGAGAGTTTATAAGGTTTGTACCCTATGCAGTTACCTGGAACTGCGTGGCACTGTCCTGATCCCAGAAATACTACAATCATGATGTTGAAATAAAACAAATAATTATTAATAGCTGATAAATTTTTCTATATCAAATATCAAATATCCTTTTACTTGAAGTATAACTATGCACACAAGAAAAATCTTCTATTTCTATATTAATGCAATTAATCTTATTTCCTGAATTACTTTGGCTGAAATTGAAAAGTTCCCACATAAGCCTGTGCAACATCCCATTTCTAGACCATCTCAAGGTCTGTCTACTTAATGTGGGTTTAAATCCTATACCAAAGTGAGGGTCTTGGGATCCTTATTTATATTGGTAAGTCATAATAATAATTATAATAATATCCCAACTGAAGTGTCTGTCATTTCAGGTAAGATAAATAATCTCGGCTGAATTAAAACAAATGTTGAGATAATTATTACTGTTTATATTTCAAAGCAACCATAAGCTTCCCAAAATGAATCAAATTCACAACTACTACTCTCACAGAGCTTATGTATTGGGACTGCTATGAAAGGTCATCCATCAGACTTTTCTCACACACATAAAAAACACATGATCTCTCCTTTGTTTATAAAGATGTGACTATTTTTGAATTTTTGTTTCCATTTTTTTAGTATATCTTCAATATTCATCTTAAAACAATACTTTTTCAATGATCTACTACAGTATGTATTAAAGAATATTATCTTAAAAGTCATTTATAATAACTCATGCATGTTCCAGATTACCTGCATAACTTCACTTTTTCTTTTTAAATTTTATTTATTTATTTTTAGAGAGAGGGAAAGGGAGGGAGAAAGAGAGGGAGAAAAACAGCAATGTATGGTTGCCTCTCACATGGCCCTCACTGGGGACCTGGCCCGCAACCCAGGCATGTGCCCTGACTGGGAATCGAACCGGGACCCTTTGTTTCCCAGTCCGCGCTCAATCCACTGAGCTACACCAGCCAGGGCACAACTTCACTTTTAACATATACACCTTTACCAGCAAACTTCTCTACCCGTATTTAAGTGTTTGCACACTCATAAACCTGTCACACACTTTTTTTTAACCTCCAGGGTTTTGGACAAGCCATTTCCTCTTTTTACAATACCCTTAACACTTTTACTCTGGCTAACTCCTACTCACCTTTTCAGTACCATCTTAGCCATCACGTCCTACAGGAAGCTTTCCCTGGCTTGAGTTAGGTGTCCCTCCTATATGCCTCTATACATCTCTGTAGTGACTTGCTTCAATAATAATTATTGTAAAATAGTGAAAATGTCCAAAAAAATGAAAGAAAAAAAAATGTCCAATAGCCTGCCTGTCACCCCCTCTATACAATATGTTCTTTGAGGACAGGGAGTATTTAATGATTATTTTTATATCTCCAGCAACTAGACAACAATGGCCATTAACCAAATACAATATATTTCAGAATATAAGGCAAACTATTTAGTCGATATTATTGCACAGAAGAGAGGCTCCATGTCTTGAGACACACTCCCAATTATTTTATCTTAAACAACAAAGTACAACTTGGGAAAGATTCATTAGCTGGAACTGACTTCAATCACTACTGGCTTTTGATGGTCTTATAGGTCATTCTGATAGAATAGTTAAAAACAGAAGTAAAAACATTTAATACAAGTTTAGTGCTTCTTCCTGACAATTTTATTCACAATTGTTAGGTATTAGATGCCAAGTAAATAAGACTTTCAAAGATGACTTCACAAAAATTATATGGTTACATCACAGCAGTCACAAAGTATACACTTAAAGGATAACATTATGTTAAATGAAATAAGTGAGAGAAAGACAAAAACCATATGATTTCACTCATATGTGGCATCTCATAAACAAACTAAACTAACAAGCAAAATAGAAACAGAATCATAAAATGACAATAAGAAGAAAAAACAGCCAAAATCCCATTTAACTAATACATAGAGGAAGCCAGACATTAATCAGTAATCATATACACGATTACATAACTATCAACAAAGAGAAAATTTTGGAGGAAAAAAATAAGACTTGATGATAGGATTTGAGAAAGTAATCTGAAATATGATCAAGAATATCCTCCTGAGCCTTGGCTAGTGTGGCTCACTAGATTAAATGCCCGCCTACAAACCAAAGAGTCACTGGCTTGGTCAGGGCACATGCCTGGGTTGCAGGCCAGGTTCCCAGTAGGGGGCACGCAAGAGGCAACCACACATTGATGTTTCTCTCCCTCTCTTTCTCCCTCTCTTCCACTCTCTCTAAAACTAAATAGTCTTTTTAAAAAAATTATCCTGAATGATGTTTAAGCTAAGATATGATGGATGGGTAGGAGTTTGAAGGCTGGCAAGCTTAAACTGGTAGGGACCAGGATTAAGATATTGAGATTTTTTTTCCTAAATGAATATGTAGCTACTAAAAGCTGTTATTTAAGATAATTTGTTCTCCTAAGTAGACTAGAAAATATTCTAATAATGTTGGTCAAAATCTCAATGTGCTTCACAAACCCCTTTCTTCATAAGAAATTGCAGCAAGTTCTTTTTCACAAATTCAGAATTAGTGATATCTTAATAGAAGAGGCATAGTCAAAATTTGATAATGCCAAAATACCCAGACCACAACACTTGTATACTATCTCTAAAAATACTTAGACCAGGCCCGGCTGGTGTAGCTCAGCAGATTGAGCGTGGGCTGGGAACCAAAGGGTCCCGGTTCGATTCCCAGTCAGGGCACATGCCTGGGTTGCGGGCCAGATCCCCAGTGAGGGTCATGTGAGAGGCAACCATACATTGCTCTTTCTCCTTCCCTTCTCCTGTCTCTAAAAATAAATAAATAAAATCTTAAAAAAAATTTTTTTTTAAATAAAAATTAAAAAAATAATAATAAATAAAAATACTTAGACCACAGTACTATCTTGTATACTAAAGAAATATGAAAGAAATATGAAGTCGAGGAGATAAAATTAGAATTAGGTTGCATTATTAAATGGGAATTCATCATCTTTCCTCCTAAGACAAAACTTCTCTTTGGAACAAGCTGTCAGGCTTTCATTTCAACCACTGATTATTCTATACAAACAAGCAAATAAACAAAAGGACCTAATTCAATTTAGAAATAAATTTAAACTTCTAATAGTTTTATTATAATTTTTGAAGTATACTTAATTTTCTATTATAAAACTATAAATACCTTTACAGGGAATTTTTTAAATGTAAAAAAGTAGAAATTTCAGAAGAAAAATCTGTTCAGATTCCCACAACTGCAAAACGAGCACTGTAAACTTTTGGTGTTTGAATTGTTCTTGTTACTATTAACAGTAAATTTCATTCTTTAATCAGGTTTTAATTAAATTTAAAATCTTTATAATTAATCAATCTCACTAGTTCTTTAATTTTTATTATACTGTAGTAAGATCTACAATAAAGACCAATCTGAATGCTGAAATCTGTGCCCATGATTATCTCATTTGGGTACCCATTTTGGCTCTGTTTTCAACAGTGATTTTTCCCTAAAATAAATATTATCAATACAGAGGAAGAAATACAAAAAATATATATTTTTATGTGAACTTCAAACAAGAGAAATACTATTCTAAGTCATTTGATCTACCTCTTTAGAAGATGTTGCATATGAAGACTACACACCTCTTACTATAAATCTAACCAGCCTTTTCTTCCCTCCATCATTAGAATAGCTTTTCTGTTATTTTGCTTGTTTTTTTTTTTTATTTTGTTTTTCTTTCAGGTCAGCACCATAGAAACTAGTTGTATTGATTAGAGCGACTATGCAGGATTTATTTGTCATCAAATATTAGAAATATTAGAATAATTCAGAATGGGAAGATGCCCAGATGAGAATTATACAGGGTTCAACCATATCCCCTGCCTCATTTTGATAGTGATGAGCTCACTAATGAGCAAGAGCTCATTTCAGTGGAATATGTATTGAAAACCTACACAAAACTTATGCATTTTTTCTTTTAATCAATGCATATAACTAAATTTATGTAAATCAAGTATGCTTATATTAACATATCTATTAATGAGATTACACTGTATTTCTTCCTAACTTGTATTGTGATATATACTCATTCTATAATTCAAGAATTTCAATACGGAAAGCTGAGAATCATTTTCCTTCTTTACTTAAATTATCTCAATGTCCTGTGGACCAGTTCAGTATACCTAACTTCTGAATCAAACTTCTAAGAGATACAGTATTATACCACTCACAGAAACAAATGGAAAAAGGATGAAAACTGACTGTAACAGAATATATAGTTATCAGAATATGTTGCAAAATGTTTATTTGGCTTAGTTTGTACTTGGTTTGGCACTATAGCACAAAAAAATACCTCCACCTTTACCATAAAAACTACTAATGATTGTAATTTCAATTAAATTAGACTTTCATGTTCAATTGTTTAAATTACTTACTCCGTACGCACAATCAGAGGCAAATGTCTCCCAACAATCAATATCTGCTTTGAAAAATAAAAATTCAGAATTTTAATATGTAAGGCATTAAAATACACAACACTTTTTACATACCCAAGACAGAAAGCCTATGACAACTGATTTAAAAAAAAAAACCATAGAGATATACCTGTGAAAGAAAACATTTCTTATTAAGAATATCAAATAATCTAAAAAAAAAAATCAAATAATCTGTTCCTAATAAGCTTTCAGTATAAGTTGTTCTTTTTCATTTGTCTTTCCAAGGAAGGCTGAAATAACCAATAAAAGTCATGCAGTTTATTCTTTAAGCTTTCTTAATTTAGGTTCAACAACTGGAATCAGCAAATTTGCAAGTTTCTTTTTTGGTTGTATTTTTAAACATTTTCTTGTTTACGTTGTTACAGTTGTCCCAATTTTTCACCTCTGCACCTCCACACAACCCACCCCCTACTTCCATATAGTCAATCCCCACACCATTGTCCATGTCCATGGGTTTTTCATATGTTTTTTTTTTATTGCTGTTCAACTACAGTTGTCTCCATTTTCACCCCACCCATCTCTGCTTCCCACCTTTGAACCTACCCCCTTTGGCTTTGTCCAGGTGTCCTTTAGACATGTTCCTGGATGGCTCTTTCCCTATTATTCCCTATTATCCCTCTCTCCTTTCCTCTATGGTTACTGTCAGTTTGTTCTTTATTTCAATGTCTCTGGTTGTATTTTGTTTGCTTGTTGGTTTAGTTGATTAGGTTACACCTACGGGTAAGATCCTATGGTGTTTCTCTCACCACCTGGCTTATTTCTGTTAGCATAATGCTTTCCAGTTCCGAGAAGAGTAGAAGTCCCTTCTTTCTTTCTGCTGCATAGTATTCCATTGTGTAAATGTACCACAGTGTTTTGATCCACTCATGTACTGATGGGCACTTAGGTTGCTTCCAGCACTTGGCTATTGTAAATTGTGCTTATTAACATTAGGGTACATAAGTTCCCTATTAGGTTCCCTAATAGGTACATAGGATTGGTGTTTCAGGATCCTTAGGGTATAATCCCCTTAGGGTATAAACAGTGATATTGCTAAGTCAAAAAGCAGTCCCATTTTTAGTTTTCTGAGAAAATTCCATACCGTTTTCCATAGTGGCTTCACCAGCCTGCATTTCCACCAACAGTACACTAGGGTTCTCTTTTCCCTACATCCTTGCCAGCACTTGTTGTTTGTTGATTTATTAATGATGGCTCTTCTGATCAATGTGAGCTGATACCTCATTGAGGTTTTAGTTTGCATCTCTCTGATGGATCTGATGCTCTCTCTGAGCATCTTTTCATGTTTCTGGACCCTCTGTATGTCCTTCAGGGCAAGTGTCTGTTCAAGTCCTTTGCCCATTTTTTAATTGGGTTGTCTTCCTGGAGTGGAGTCATGTGAGTTCTTTATATATATGTTGGAGATCAAACCCTTGTCCGAGGTATCATTTGCAAATATGTTTTCCCATATGGTTGATTCGCTTGGTTCGCTTTTGATTTTAATGCTGTTTTCTTTAACCATGCAGAAGCTTTTTATTTTGATGAGATCCCATTTGTTTATTCTTTTCTTTATGTCTCTTGCTCTAGGGGACAAATTTGCAAATTTCTCACCCAACCCCTAATATTAAAAATAAAGAATTTAGGCTGAGGGATTATATAAATTGCCTCAAATTTTGCAGTTACTTGGAGCTGCTTTAGAACCCCAAATCTTTTCCCAGTTCAGTGTTCTATTAGAATACTACATCATGTTCTGTGTTTAGTCTTTCTAAGCTAAATCTATACAGTTCAAGCACAAATTAATAATGCATAATTAATTATTTGCCAATAAAGGAACAGTATTTGATGTTATCCATCATCATACAAGCAACAAATGTTTAGATAATACATAATTGATTGATTTGACACTCTGATCTACACAAGCAAAAAACAAACAAACTAACTAAAAACTTAGAAATGGCTCCCAAGCTGACCCGTATAAAAATTATTTTCACAACTACTCCTAAAAGCAACACAATCTTGTTGAATCTTCTTAGTACATTATACTTTTCACACACAATAATTGTACTCTTACAATGCTTTATAGGCTTTGGGAAAATGTTTGAAATAATTATAAGAACTACTAGGACCTGCCTCCAGTTCTCATGTTAATTCATGCTGAAGGTTTTCAGCCTCAAGTCTGAAATGTAGAAGTCAGAACTTTTATGCAGTTTGTGTTTTCCTAATAAGACAAACATTCCAGAGGCTCCCTGAAACCAGAGCCATGTACAAAATATAAGTCTCAGCTTTTTGGCCTTCCTTTTGCTGTCACTAATACATATAGCCATGAAACAATTTTAACCATCACAAACACAAAATTTTGCGCTCTCTCTCTGTCCCTCTCCTTCTCTCATCTCTCCCTCTTCTACCCTCCTCCCCTCTCTCTGTCCCTCTCTCTCTCCTCTCTTGTTTTGGAAGAAGCCAGGTGCCATGTCATTAGGACATTCAAACAGCCCTATGGAGAGACTTCTGTGAGGAACTGAGGCTTCTGTTCAACAGTCAACAAGGAACTGAGGTCTCTTGCCAATAGCCATGGGAGTAAGCTATTGACTGTGGAAGCAGATGCCCCAGTCTTCACAAGACTGCTATCCTTGTTAATATCTTGACTACAATCCATTAAGAAACTCTGAGCCTCTAAGTAGCTCCCAAATTCCTGATCGCAGAATAACAGCATAATAAATATTTGTTGTTTTAAGTCCCTAAGTTTGGGTTAACTTATTAAATAACACAGGTAAGCTAACACCCAAAATAAGATACTAGGTAAATTACTTAGTTCTCTGAATCTATTTCTTTACAGCTGAGAGATAACAGACATACTGATACCTAACCTATATCATTATTGTAAAGATAAAAAATATAAAAATATAATTTCTAGCAGACAATAAAAGCTCAATACATGTTATTATTTTTCTATTATCATATAACTGGGGTGTCAAACTCATTTTCGCCAGGGGCCACATGAGCCTCGCAGTTGCCTTCAAAGGGCCAAATGTAATTTTAGTACTGTAAATATAACTACTCCTTAACTAGGGGCAAGGAGCTCGGCGCTGCCACCGGGTAGAAACAAGGTGCCAGGACGGATAAAACAAGGTAGAGGGCCAGATTCGGCCTTGTGTTTGCCACCTGTGTCATATAATAACATTACCATTAATAATCACAAAAGTTTACCATGTTTCACAGTCTTTTGTTAGGTCATTTTTACTTCATAAACCTAACTGGTCAAAATTCATACACTAAAATAAGCACAGAGAATTAAAATTAATTACAGAAAATGAAATAATAATATTTTTATATCCTTGAAGTAGGAAAATTTTCTTTAACATAATGCCAAGTTAAGAAAACTTTAAAACTGGAGAGCATTATGCTAAGTGAAATAAGCCAGGCAGTAAAAGACAAATACCATATGATCTCATCTATAAGTAGAACCTAATCAACCAAACAAACAAGCAAGCAACATATAACCAGAGACACTGAAATAAAGAATAAACTGACAGTAAACAGAGGGGATAAGTGAGAGGAATAATGGGGAAAGAAAGGGAAGGATCATCAAAGAACACATATAAATTTGGACCCATGGACAAAGCCAAAGAGGTGAGAGGTGGGGGTGGGTGGGGCAGGGGTAGTGGTGGCAGGAAAATGGAGACAACTGTATGTGAACAACAATAAAAAAATTGAGGGATGGGACTACATAAAAATTTAGATTACATGTAAAATAAATGATTTTACATAAAAGTTACAAGTCAAATGACAAATGGGTGGCTATATATTTTTAAAAAACTGTGTAAGTGAATAAAAATTTTGCAAAAGTTCAAAGGATTAATAAACAAAGAGATGCTATAAAATAAAGGAAATACAAAATCAAAATGTTACAGTGTCATTTTTTTACCCAGCTTAGACTGAAAATATTAAGTATTGATTAAGAAGTGGAGAAATTAACACAGAATTTTAAGAAGGTAAACTGCCCAGAATCTCTGAAGAGCACTCTGGCAATATATATCACAGTTCTGTATGTACAATTCTCATTTGTGCTGGCAATGACCGTATCCTAAAAAAATAATGACACAGTATGCAAAGAATCATCTACAATGATACACATACATCCTTGAAAAACAAATATCTCTTCAATTGCTAAAATTTTTAAAAACTAATATATATTAGTATTAGTATTATATGTTGTCATTTTAGTTTTTAGGTGTCTTCAAAAATCATTTAAAAAGATATACAGATATAATGTTCTCCACTGAGAGTATTCCAGGGATTCACCAGTTTATCTCCAGATACTTAAATCATACAACTATTCAGCTTTTCAAAAAAATTTTAATTGAATTTATTGGGATGACATTGGTTAATAAAATTATATAGGTTTCAGGTGTACAGTTCTCTAACACACCATCTGTGTATTGTATTGTGTGTTCACCACCCCAAGTCAAGTCTCCTTCCATCATCATTTATCCCCCTTTACCCTCTCTTACCTAACTTTTCATAGCCAAATCCTTCCTTCTCAGTTTTATGGCATACTATTTATATCAGTAGTTAACAATACTTACTTAGAGGATGTTTGGGCTTAATATGACAGGAGAATGAGAAAAAATAGAAAAAGAAATACTTTTTCCTCTTTTACTGCATAACAATAGATTATGTCTCATTAGTACCTTAAAAAGTTTGATTTATTCTTTTGGGGCACTCTTTAAGATTGTCTATTCCAGAGTATGTGCTCATATAAATTCTCTATTGAGAATAAAATAATTACCATATTCCAATTACTTATATATAATTTTCAAAATTATTATAGAGTCATAGAATTAAAAATCATCTAATCACCCTTCTGCCTTCTCCAACACCTGTGGTTGAGGAGCTGCCATTCCAACTTTATTAATCTTCAGTAGAACAAGCATCTCTCTTGACTGGGAAAATATATTTCTTTTCATGCACTCTAAAATTGGAATCATTTCTTAAATCAACTTTATTATATATACATTACATACAACACAATGGACATACTTTGAGTGTACAATTTGCTGCTTTTTGACAAGTGTTATGCCCATTTTACCACCACCAAATCAAGACACAGAACATCTCAATGTACCACTTCCCACTCAGTACTCCATCCCCACTCATGGTCCTAGGCAGCCTCTGATATGCTTCCTATCACTAAAGACAGTTTTGCCTGTTACAGAATGACATGTAACTTGAATTGGTACAGTACGGAGTCTTTGGGATCTAGCTTCTTTTCCTCTGTAAAATGTTTTTTAAATACTTGCATATAGATTATTAATTTTTATTGCTGAATAGTATTCCATTGTATAAATATGCCACAATTTTTGTCCAGTAGATTGATGTAGGATATTTGGGTTTATGTCCATTTTAGGCTATCAAGAATAAAGCAGCTCTGAACAGTCATTTAAAAAGTCTTTCCCATGGACACGTTAATTTCTTTTGGATAAATATTTAGGAGAGGAATTGCTGGACTATATGATGAGTGTATCATAAAACTTTATAAAAAATAGTTTTCCAAAGTGGTTCTACCATTTTACATTTTTCACCATCATTGAATGAGAATTCCAGTTGCTCCATATCCTTAATATATATGGTATCATCAGAGTTTTTAATTTCAGCTATTCTATTAAGTGTGCAGCAATATCTCTGCGGCTTTTTTCTGATAACTAAAAATGATGAGCATATACATTCATGTACTTATTGACCATTCTTGTATTTATTTAGTAAAGGGTCCAAATATTTTGTTCACTTTTTTATGCATTGTTTATCTTCCTATTAATTGGGTTTTTAAGCATGCTAAGTACAAATAAATTGTCAGATATGAGTACTGCAAATATTTTCCTGTAGAATATATGGCATATCTTCTCATTTTTCAAAGACCTAATTTTTACATTTGTGATAAAGCTTGTTTTGTCTTTTATTTTCTTTTATGGTTCATGCTTTTGGTATCCTTTTTCAGAAAGTTTGCCTACTCCAAGGTTACAAACATTTTCTCCTATCTTATACAAAATGTTTAGATTTAACCAGTTGTCCTAGCATCATTTGTTAGGGTGACTTTCTCTCTCTGCTGAATTATCTTGGCAACTTTGTCAAAAAACTACTAGCCATGTATGTGTGAGTCTGTTTCTGGGTTCTTCTTACACATTGACTTATCTATCTTCATGCAAAAATAAATAAATAAATAACCCTATTAGATTACCACTGCCTTAGAGTAAGCTTTGAAATTAGATAATACAAATCTTTCTACTTTGTTCTTCATTTTAAAAAATTATCCAAACTATTCTAGGTCATTTATATTTCTAATAAATTTTAGAAATACCTTATGAATTTTTATAAATAGCTTGCCTTAATTTTAATGGGGATTGTATTGATTCTACAGATTGCATCTGGAAAAATCAACAATATTAACAATATTGAGTTTTTGGATCCATGAACATGGTTTATCTTTCTGCTTATTTATGTCATCTTTAATTTCTTGGAGTAATATTTTGTTAGTAATCAATGTATAAGTCATATATGCCTATATCTGCATCTTATCTATATAGAGTTAATTTTATAACTAAATATATCTGATTTTTATGCTATTACAAATTATATTTTATAGTTTCTTTTCTAATTGCTGTTAACATGCAATATAATTATTTGCATATTTATTTTGTACTCTGAAATTATGATAAACTGTTATTCTATTAGCTTTTGTAGATTCATAGGATTTTATATAAATTCTTGTTTATATGAACAAGATCATATCATTTGTGAATGAATAAAGTTTACTTCTTCCTTTCTATTATTTATGCCTTTCTTTTTTTTGCTTTAATTGCACTTGAGGATCTCCAAAAAATGTCAAATAAAAGTGGTTGGAGTGAACATGATTACTTTATTATTGATATTCATAGAAAAGCATTTAAACTTTCATCATTAAGCATTATGTTAGCTGTGTCTTTCAGAGAATTAGTCCATATCATTTAAGTTGCTGAATTACTAGCATAAAATTGATCACAATAATCTCTTATTATTCATATAGTCTATATGATCATATAAGATGTATAATTATTTCCTTCTTTCATTACTGATACTGGCAATTTGTACTTCCTCTTTTTTTCATGATCAGAGTATCTAGAAGCTTACCAATTTTATTCATAACTTCAAGGTCAGAGCTATATTTCATTTACATTTTACTGTTTATATATTTTCTTTTATTTCTAGCTTTATTATTTCCTCATTTCTACTTACTTTGTGGTGGATTTGCCATTTTTGTCTAACTCAAGGTGGAAGCTTAGATCACTGCAGTTCTTTCTCATTTCTAATATAATAATTTAAAGCTCTAACCATTGCATTAACTGCATTCCAAAATATTTGGTTTCATTATAATTTAGTTAAAAATATTTTTTAAATTTTCCTGGTGTAGTGTGTTGAATGACAGCCCCAAAAATACATCTAAATCCTAATTCCTAGGATATGTCAATATTACCTTATATGGCAAAAGGGCGATTCTTTTCGGTTCTCATTCCCCACACTATTAACAAGGTCTCTCCACTTTGGCTGAACAAAGAGTTATCTCCAGTCCTTATATAAGCTCTGGGAGTCGTTCACTTTTCAGCTCTCTGGTTGTTCTTTGCCCAGCCTCCTGAAGGTTCACCCAAAGTACGTGCAGTTCGGTATTTAGCAACAGGCTCATGGCAATGCCTTTGCAGATTTCTACAGCTCTTTCTCCTTATATCTCCCTCCCCTCCAGTACTCCACCCTACTAATTCCACTTCCTAAATCTCCTTGACCTTCAACTTCTGTCTTCTCACATCAAGAATGATCATTGTGCTCTTTGTTCAGTTCCCCTTCTCTGCAACATGGTCAGCAAAGTATACCCAAGCACAAAACATATAATTATTTCAATGCAGCAGAAGATGGCATTAGTTTTTTTAAGTATCTGCATCTCCGCATTGTCTCATACAAATTTCAGGGTTTATTTTCAAGAACCATGTAATTTAAGTGACACCTGGCTGTATTAATAATATTTTGAAACAAAATACAAAAATTGTATTTATTCCTTTAAAGTTCATTACTGAATAATTTTAAAATTTTATAGACATCTCTTACCCTTTCATCCAAATCACTGATAACATTTGATGACAATAAAGTCAGACATTGATATCTTCCACTACGCATACCTATGTTCCAGCCACACAGAATTGCGCATCTTTACCTAAATAACCTCCTCTTAACACCCATTTTCTTGATTTTATTTCTT
The DNA here is from genome assembly GCA_004026765.1 of Micronycteris hirsuta. Classification (NCBI taxonomy): domain Eukaryota; kingdom Metazoa; phylum Chordata; class Mammalia; order Chiroptera; family Phyllostomidae; genus Micronycteris; species Micronycteris hirsuta. The sequence continues at coordinate 14,954 of PVJI01023226.1, forward strand.
AAGAGTACAGGCTGTAGGGTAAACTGATAAAGTACAAATCCTAACTCCAACAGTTTACAGAGCAAGTTTATACTTAAGCTGTCAGAACTTTCAGCATTATCACTTTTAAAATAGGAATAATGCAGAATCTACCTCAAAAGGATTCTTATGAAGAATAAACAGAACAGAGTATACAGTCAATAAATGTGAGCTAATGTTATTACTTACAAACCTTTTCTCTAGTTCTTTATACAAATCCTATTTATAATTCAAGGTCCAGTTAAAATGCCACCTCTACAGGAAATCCTTCTCCTAGATCCAAGTTGAGAATAAGTTTTCTTAAGTAGGTAATTAATAAATATTTACCAAAAGCAAACAAAATCAAATATGACTATCCGAGTAAAGTTTTTCAAATAGCTTATGAATCTACTTAAATCTACTGCCACCATTTTGTCAAATCCCATGCTTACCAACATACATGTTTGCAAAATGTTATCTGATAACCTAGTTAACTTTATCAAAAAAGGGAAATGGCATTAGTATGACATGACTTGCCCTTGGTGAAATAATGACATGGCTCTTAGTAATCACCTTGGTTTCTAAGTACTTACAAAAAATCTATTCAATATTTCATTTTTGAATTTTGCCACAGATAAACCCAGTTAACTCTGTAGATTACAAAATTTATCTTTAAGATTTTACACATTTGCTTATATCCAGTATTATATATCTTCCAACTCTCCAAATTCAATCACATCTGGAAATTATGAATTTCAGTGAAAAAAGCATAGGCTTTGGAGCAAAAGTCCTTAGGTTTGGATTCCAGGTATTTTGATAGACAGCTTTGTAGCTTGAAAATATTACTTAATGTCAGTGAACATATCTATAAATGGAGGTAACAGCATCTTCTTGGGTAGAGTGAATATAAATGAGATTAAGTGGGAACATCTGACCTACGGCCTACTATTCAAAATTCATTAGTAGTTTGCTTTTCTCTTTCCTCACCTATAAAATGGTAATAATCATAACCTAATACTTCTCAGGATAATCTATCATAAGGATTCAGTAAAAATATATATTGGCAATGCTTTAAAAATATAATTTGTAAATGTGCAGTGTTTTTTTAAATATGGTTATCATTCTAAAATAAAATTTGCCAAACTGTGAAATTTTAAATTTGTCACAATGGCCTGTTACTAACCAATTAAATCACTGATTTCCATTCCCTCTGTCTAATATGAAGATTATTCCTCTTAGCAGAAAAATATAAGCAAAAATAAATGTTCATCATCTCTTCCTTCTCTGCATCACCTCCTAACATTATGTCATATTCCTCCAAATAATGACCGCATATATTCAGTATGTGGTCACTTTTCATACCTCTTCTAAAAGTTTATGGTTCTAAAAGAATAAATTAGAGCTGACATATAGAAAAGAGCTACAAAATTGAAAGAGATTTTCACAAATAGCAGACAGTTTTAATTAGGATATCCTAAAAAGTCAATAAAACATTATGAACAGTAAAAGTTAATTACTTATTTTATGATGAAAATATTTCAGCATAGTCATGTCTGAGTATACAGTGATTTTTTGTTCCAGGACATAAACATTAGTCCCTTCTACCAACCACTAAACAATATGCACTCAATACCACAAAAAGAAAACATCACATATATATAGTCCCTTCTCTATTAATTGACCAGAATGTACTTTCTGACCCTGAACTTAGAATGACCATAATACAGAATCTGTCATTATGTGTTCAGTTCACACACATACACTCCAAACTGGTCCAACAACTTCTATTATGCCAGTTACCAGCACTGCCAGCCCCTTTGCCCTTGACTGCCTGGAGAACGTCCATCAGAAACAGCAAAGCAGAGCAAGTTGCCACAATGCACCATTGATGTTGGAGCAAGGCTGCCCAAGCAGCTGCAACAACAGGGCAACTCTTCAAAGTGTCAGCATTGAAATTTAGAATTCTCCCTCCTGTACAACTATCAATGAAAACCTTTATAAGCTACAATCAATTACAAAGTAAATCTTTGAGACAAATCATGTTCTTTCTTCATTTTTCCTGTCCTCCTTCTCCAAATGTCCTTGGTTTAAAAAAAAATTCAAAGAGAAATTCCCTCCTTTTCTACGTTTGTCTCTGTCTCTGCTCCTCTTATGTTCTAAAATTTTTTCTCAAGGAGGTTTAAAGACGTCTGCTAAACACTTTTGTTTACAAGAAATGTTGGGGAGGCGGCTATTCATTTGTTGTTGGATTTTTGTTGTTGTAGTTTTTTATTTTAAAACCTCAAAAGCACTTGATATTTTGAGCACACTCATACTGGATTTTTTGGCAAAGGATGTTTTTGATATTGAAAGATAATATAAATTCTAAACTGCATGCACTGAATCACATAACTTCCATATTTTTGAAACCACAACAAGAGTTAGCTATAGATGAATAGGTAATGAGTCAGTGAAGTTAAAAGCATTCCATGAGAATGCATAAACTAGCCATGTGAAGTTTTTGATCTCAAGCATTTAGACATTATTTGGAATGAGGGGAAGCTATTCTTTATTTAACAAGTGAACTATGTTTGATTTATCTTATATGACTATACCTACAAAGTTAGATAAAAGTTTACTCATGTATATTCTATTTCTCCTTAGCCATCAGTAGTTAACGACTTTCTTTTATTTGGAACACATATTTAAGGTCTTAGAATTGTAGCAACAACTTTCAGATTTCTCACCGTAGCTTTTACTATGCAAACAACATGTGTACTGTATAGGAATAAGAACAAATCCCTCCAAATAACATTTATTCTCAAGAGAAATAATGTCCAAGTATAAACTATTTAATTCTTCCAGATAAGTCAAATACATACACTTCATCAACAGTTACTCTTCTATCTGCAAAATCAAAACCCCGAATACTTATATTCTTAACCTGCTATAATTTTTAAATTATCATTTCTCATCATTTTCAAAGTAACACATCTGTATAGTTTACTAAATAGTACCATAAATTTATTTTTCAAAATAACAGGTTTTTTTAAAAAAACAGCAGGCTCCCAGGAGTTAGACTTTAGATATCATTTTTTGCAAAACGATATCAAATAAAGACATACTCCAACCTCACTGGAAGAGACCTCATAAGGCACCTAACCACAAATGGACACCTAACCCCTTTCATGACACTTGCTTCTGCCTACAAAGGTCATCAAAGTTGCTGACCTCAGAAGTAGACAGTTATACAAAGATATCAACAAGGCCTGTATATTAATATTGAACTCAGAAACTTATTATCTTTATCTGTCTGCTAATATTATTATTCATAATAATAGTTATACTTGTTCTTTGGGTTTTTCTATATAGTCCAACTGTTTATGATTACTGAACATATATAACTGTTAATACTCTTTTTATGGCTTATGTAAATGTTATATTAGATGCCAAATACAGAAAAATGAAACAGAAGGCAAAACAGGGATCACAATAGTTCACAGGATAGACATGCATGATAGAGAGTGTCTTTCTGCAATGAAGGCCATACACCTGACTTCCTTCTTTGGACCTGACCTTCACATTTTGGGAAAATTAAGCCTCAACTCAAATCCCTTGGTTACAGTATGGCTCTATCACCAGTGGTTAACAAGACTACTGTGGATTCTGAGACTGCATAGGAATAAAACTTCCTACTGCTGTGAGACCACACTGTACCCAAAGGTTAGTCATCAATTCATCCTTCAAATTGATTTATAATCAAAAGGAGGGGCTGTGGACAAAAATAAAGTGCTTGTGTGTATGTATGTGGGGAGGGGGTGGGGGTCCTATGAAAAGTAACCTCTGATCATAAATTCCTAACTGGGCAGGTTGTGGTGGGCAGTCATGCCTCAAGTATATAACTTCCTCCGTGAAAGGTTTTATCTTTGTCTTAAGTAAACCCTGTCCATTGTTTCTGTGCATTTCGGTTAACACATTTGAAATAAACTATAACCACCCTGAAGAGAATACATAATCTTGTTAACTATCCTATAATCCAATCCCCGCTTGCTTTCTCCTACCTTCATGTAATCTTCCTTAAGTTCCTTCTCTCTTTCATTTTAAATGCGTAAAAGAAGCTGTAAAGCTGTTATCTCTGGAGTATTTGAGATCTTGCTCCTGGCATACAAGTATGTCTTCAGTTTGCCTCAAATAAACTCTTATAAAAATTTTTTAAAAAGAAAAGAGAAAAAACAGCAGTCCATATTCTAACCTTTGAGGCCCCTCTCTCAAAACTCTATTTATCTCTAAACATATACTTATATTCTTATTTTTATTTGTAAATTTTAGACACAATCTATTAATTTCCTATCACAAAAGATAAAGATTTAGCTCTCTTATACCTCCCATTTCCCTTCTTTTCATCTTCCTAATATTCAGCCAACTTGGCATATTTTTAACGTATTTCCTTTCCTGAGTAACAGTTTTTCCTTCCTAGAGTTAATACTGCCACTTTTGTCCCAAACTCCCAAGCTTTGCAACAGAAATCTAAAACCTCTCTGAATATATTTCACACTTTTTTTAAATTGTATTTTTCAAGTACAGTTTGCATTCAACATTATTTTGTATTACTTTCAGGTGTACAACATAGTAGATAATCATCTACCTTACAAAGTGCGCCCCCGATACTTCCGGTTCCCACCTGGCACCATATAGTTACTACGATATTGTTGACTATGTTCCCTGTGCTGTACTTTCTATCCCCGTGACTATTCTGTAACTACTAATCACCACTTCTAATCCTTTCTATTTCAAACTCTGAAGCATGAAGCATTCTATTAATTCCAACTCTTCCTTTAAATACATCTCTTTCTAGATTTTTCCATCTTCCTGCTCATCTAAGGACGGATTTATTCTTAAGATCAATGCACAGCTGATGCCCTGGAACTTCCCTTCATCCTCATCTCATTCTCATCATTTCCTAAAAACTGTTTTTCTCTTTTCTCCTGTTGATCCCCATTTGGATATAAAAAGATTCCTGAGGAAGCAATCATGGAAGGTACATTTACAGGATCATGCATCTAAAAAAGTCTTTGTTTCTATCCTCACACCTGATTAATAGCTTGGCTAGGTATAGAATTCAAGTAATTTCCCTCAAAATTTTAAGGCTACATTTTGTAGCTCTGAATATTGCCATTAAGAGATCAAACACCCTGATTCTTGAGCAAATGTGTATGTAGGGTTTATATTTTCTCTCTAGAAGCTTCTATTATCTCTATACTGCTGGTATTCTAAAAGTCAAGTTATGTACTTGATATAGACCTGCTTTACATTTTTTAATGTACACCCAGCAGAACTCAAGTTCTTCAGTTCTGAAAAATTTTTATAATTTTATGATTATCTCCTATCATTTTGTTTGCTCTCCTGTGTTCTGGGACTTCTGTTAATCATATTTTTGACTTACTAGTGTGATTTTGTCTTTTCTCTCCCATTTTCCATTCATTTAACTTTTTACTGTATTTTTTGAAAAATTTCAATATTTCTAGTAAAATTATTTTAGCTATTATAAGAGTGCTTATTTCCTGATATTTGTTTTTTAATATCACCCTGTCATGTTTCATGACAGTACTATCTTATCCTATCTCTCTTTTTTATTTTTATTTTTACTTCAGCTATTGTCTTGCATAGGAAGTACTGTCTCCAGTTCTTGAGCCAGATCTGGAGCATGAACTGGCTTGATTTCTCATTGGCACAATACTCTGCAGGCACTTATATGCAGCTTTCCCAGTTCTACTGATTCTTTCATCCACTTTACATCTTCCAAAAACTGTAACTCTTTCCTATGTTGCTTCCTCTTCCTTATGCTTGTGAATTCATATATAATTTTTTAGTTTTTTACTCACACTTTTAATCCCTTCCTGGGAAGGAACAAGAAAAAAACGTGTTCATTCACCAGGTTTAACTGGAAGTCTATTGTTAAAGTTTCTGAAAGTATTAAGCCTACAGTTATAATCATGCTGTTCAAAGGGTAATAAAGTCATAGCGTTTTTATTATTAAAAAGCTTCTCAGAGCCCGGCTGGTGTAGCTCAGTGGATTGAGTGCGGGCTGGGAACCAGAGGGTCCCGGTTCGATTCCCAGTCGGGGCACAAGCCTGGGTTGCGGGCCAGGTCCCCAATGAGGGCCATGTGAGAGGAAACCATACATTGCTCTTTCTCCCTCCCTTCTCCTCTCTCTGAAAATAAATAAATAAAATCTTTAAAAAAAAAAAAAAAGCTTCTCAGAGATCATCTAATTCAACCCACTTACTTTACAGGTGAGCAATAGAAACCCAAAAAGGTTAACTAGTTTATGCAAGGTTATTTAACTAGTAATTCATACAGCTTGTACTTAAACTTGCCTTCATTACCACACTGCCTCATCACATACATAACTCTCTAAAGCAGCTACTCTCCAACAACTCCCAGACACATCATAACGTTAAAACACACAAATAAGCAAGTCTAGTTTTTGGTTAACAAAATGTGGGAAAGCCGCCATTAAAGAAAATCTGGAAAACGATACCGAGAATAAATATCTGATTCCAGACTTTCTATTTTCCACTAAAATCCCTTATCAGTACTCTCCCATGAAACTTATTCTCCTTAGCCTGCTTCAACATGCCAGAGTTACCCTAAATTTTACTCTTTCAGGTCACAGGATGCCACCATGTTTCCTCAAAGCAAAGTAATGTTTGAAATTCAACTAAATTATTTATATCCTTCCTTACCTCCCCTCTCACACTCTCCCTGACCTCAAACTGGCTAGCAACCTACTTTTCCTAAAATAATACTTTCTTCCATGAATAGCACCACCCAGGTACTCAAACAAAAATCTTGAGTCATCCTAAACTTCTTCTTCCTTTACAGTACCCACTCCCTACCCCTCCATCTAGGTAGTCCACAAATCTTATCCATGCTTCCTCCTAAAAATCTCTTGAATCTATCCCTCATGATATTCCTCACAGCTTTAAAGTTAGTTTCAGGTCTGGCCTTCACTGTATTTCATCCTGATTACCATTAATGGTCTCACAGATCAGTCTCTTCTCTTTACACCCCTTCTTCCTCACTCAGTTGCTGAAATTTTTTTTCTTAACATAACTAAAGAGCCATTTCCTTACTTAAAACCTTTTAGTGGATCCCACCTCATTTCTAGCTCCTTAGCATGGCATATATTGGGTTGGCCAAAAAGTTTGTTTTTTTCTTAAGATGGCTCTAATAGTGCCTAGTTGTCTTTAACTTCATTCGAAACAATTTTGTAAGACTGTATTGTGACAGCTGTCATATCAGTGTGCATTAAAAAATACTTATCAAAATTGGTGAATTTTTGTGTAGCCATTTTAATATTAAAGATGGAAGAAAATATTCAACATTTTCAACATATTATGCTTTATTATTCCAAGAAAGGTAAAAATGCAACTGAAACACAAAAAAAGATTTGTGCAGGGTATGGAGAAGGTGCTATGACAAATGGAACATGTCAAAAGTAGTTTGTGAAGTTTCGCGCTGGAGATTTCTCGCTGGATGATGCTCCATGGACAGGTAAACCAGTTGAAGTTGATGTCAATTAAATCAAGACATTGACTGAGAACAATCAACACTATACCACGCAGGAGATAGCTGACAACTCAAAATATCCCAATCAGTTATCGAAATATCCAGTTATTGATGTAATTGAAAAATGTCTTTTATTTTACGGAAAAATCCATGCAGACTTTTTGGCCAACCCATATAAACTACTTCATGTAATATAAGCTGCTTCATTTAAGGCACCTGCACAGCTCTCCATCTGCATCTCCTGTGGCCCCTAAGCTTTCATTTCATTGAATAGAAACCAGGTAAAAACCAGAAAGTTTTTGTTGCGTTTTCTAGTCAAAGTGGGTTTTCATTACCAAATGCCAACTGTCCTTTCCCATCTCTTCTTCCAGATAAAGACGGAATCAGATAAAAAGAAAGAAGGGTGGTATGATTAAAAAATAGTATTAACCCTAATAAAAGTATTTGATAAAGTTCATCTTACCATAATTTTTGTATTCCCATTTATAGTATTTTATGTTATCTTTTAAGGATTATAATCTGTTTAAATGTGTTGGCAGTACATTAAATTCAGTACCCAGAACACTGAAGATGCAAATTGCATACATGATCATAACAATAATAATTAGACTTCTTAGATATAAAATAATTAAAAGATCAACACATTAGCATAGTAAAGGCCAAATCTAAGATGTTTTATACAATAGGCACTAGACTACAAATTTTAATAGGCAGGGGTTATATCTTAATAATATTTCATTCCCTGCAGTGATAAATGCAATCCCCAACCTAATAAGTGTCCAGTGAATGAATAAATGAATTATTAAATGAAATTATTGAAAACATCAGGCCAACAATCCCAGACAGCCACAGCTTATGTGCTATTTGATAAACTGAATAATTCAATGGAACCTATTATTATAGTTAATCAACTCATTCAAATTGAATACGTATTTTTCAAAAGTGTGTATATATGTTAAGCATATCTTTATATGGAACATTAGTCTGATCTTTATTTAGGAATTTGTTAAATCATTCAATGAAAAACAGCAAACATTTTCAATGTAACAAAAAATATATATACCATTTGAAAAACAAGTGAAAAATAGATGACCCTATTGATAGTATTCTTATCTTTAGATTGGACACCATACTTTTTTCCAAAAGAGAGAAATGAGACCTTTCTTAGCTAGAATTTTAAGTTACTGCCTTTCATATTATTGCAAACTGCCTTTCAAACAAAATAGAAACAGCACCATTGTATATGCACTTACACCTAACGGATCATTTCTTCTACAATGTCACCATTAAGTTACATGATATTCTGTCCACTATTATGCACTAAACCCAACTTGCTTGCCTATCTCAATTTTATTGTCACAGCAAAACACTTGTGGCGGTGACACGCATGTCTCTGAGGGACCATACGTAAAGAGCCCGGCTCC